>JAUTDX010004295.1:0-35827 GCA_030844895.1 Ambrosia x helenae | reverse complement strand
TGGACGGACCCTTAATGGTTAGTGAGATAATGGCGTGGGCTAAACAGAGTCGTAAAAGTATTTTTATGTTCAAGATCGATTTCGAAAAGGCGTACGATAATGTGAATTGGGGTTTCTTGAGGATGATGATGCGTCAAATGGGGGTTTTCCGAGAAATGGGTAGGCTGGATAATGGGGTTTTGACGTCAGCTAGGTCCTCGATCCCTAGTTAACGTTCGCCTACTTTTGAGTTCTCTTGTTGGTAAAAGGAATGAGACAAGGCGACCCGTTGTCGCCCTTCTTTTTTCTTTTAGCCATGGAAGCTTTATCGAGCTTAGTCAAGAAGGCGAGTTTGGACGGGTTATTCAAGGGGGTGAGTTGCCTAATAATGGTCCGAATATTTCCCATTTGTTTTTGCCGACGATGCTATGATAATGGGAGAATGGACCGAGTCTAATTTCAAGCTGCCTGAAACGGGTTGCGTATTTTCCATTTGAGTTCAGGCCTTAAAATAAACATTAAGAAATCAACATTGTATGGGGTGGGGATGGAGGGTGAAGGGGTTAAAAGAATGGCTGCTGAATTGGGGTTGATCACGGTACTATCCCCTTTAAGTATTTGGGCATACAAGTGGGGAGTAACATGAGTAGAATCAATAACTGGAATCCGATAGTAGAGGTTTCAAAGAAACGTTATCCAAGTGGAAAGCGAAGGTGTTATCCATAGGAGGGAGAGTTGTTCTTATCAAGTCCGTCTTGGAGAGTCTCCCTTGCTATTACTTCTCTCTTTTTAAAGCCCTGTTGGAGTTATTAAGAAGCTGGAATCTTTGATCCGAAGGTTTTTATGGGAGGAAATGAAGACGTCAACAAAATTCATTGGGTTGGGTGGGACGTGGTTACGAAATCAAAAAAAGAGGGTGGTCTTGGTGGATGACAAGGCTGGATATTAGTAACAACGCGCTATTCTCAAGTGGTTGTGGAGGTACAGAACGGAAACGGACGCTTTATGGAGAAAAGTTATAGATGCTATTCACGGGTCTATTAGGAATCATCAGTCGCTTCCTAGTAGAGGTAGTATTAAAGGTGTATGGGAAAGATTGTCACTAAGGGCATAGTTAACGATCAACGGGTCTTCTTTTAACTCTCTTATTCAAGGAAAGGTGGGAACGGCTGCAGATCAAGTTCTGGATTGACTCTTGGGTTAACAGAGCTCCGTTGAAGACGCTGTTTCCAGACCTGTACCGGTTAGAAAAGAATAAAGTCTGTGTAGTTGCGGATCGTCTGACTTCTAATGTAGCGATGCAATGGGAATGGAAGGTTTATCCGAGAACTGATCAGGAAACGGACCAGTTGGTTAGATGCCAGAGGATGGTTGCTGGGATTTCGTTAAGCACTGAGGAAGACTCATGGTCCTGGAACAATTCTCAGCTGCAGTATATCTCGGTTCAAGATGTTAAAGGTTGGGTCCGTGGTGAGGCGCCTAATGCGCAGGCAGATCACTTTAAAATGGTGTAAATGGCTGCCTACTAAATGCAATATATTTATGTGGAGAGCGTGGCTGGATCGGCTTCCGACGAGAACAGCTTTGAGGCATCGAAATATGAATATTGGAGATGTGGGCTGCGCTTTATGTGGTTATGCAGAAGAGAATTTATAGCACTTATTGACTGAATGCTGGTTCGCTCAGAGTATTTGGAATGGGATCGCCAACTGGTGCCGTTTACCGCCTATTTTCTTATTTAGTATCCATGATGTGCAGTGTGTGGCAGAAAGTGGAGGCTTATCGAACACGAAGAAGAAGGTGATATCCGGCATCTTAGCTATTTCTTGTTGGCGTATCTGGAAAGCGCGAAATGAGAAGATTTTCAAAGATATGGATGTCAAGGTTAAACAAGTGATTTCGGATATTAAGTCTATTAGTTACCTATGGTATACTTGTAAGGGCAAGAATGATCATGTTAGTTGGGCGGGTTGGCAGTCTTTCTCAGTTGAAATGATGTAATTTTTGTATCCGGCCATCTCCGCCTTGGAGATGGTTTGTTTTGTTTTGTGTGTTAATGAAAGTTGCCCTTCAAAAAAAAAAGTTATTATTGTTGGAATATTGGTACCAAAGACACAATTGATTAAGCCAAAACTTGCTCTTATTATTTGATGTGATAATACACTTACAAAAGGTCCATCTATTTATAACCCTATAATCCTAACTTAACAAGGATTCATAACAATTATCTAAACAATAATATTTATCTAACAAGAGACCTATTTGACTTATACTAGGATTTCTGTTAGGATGTAAAAACTATCTCAAAAACACCCTTTAGGTTTGCACCTTTTAAACAAGCCAACACAAGATTAATCTTACATTCACCCCCCTAATCTTGTGACTCCAATGAGTCCTTTCATCTCATTGAACTTCAACCTTGGCAAAGCTTTAGTGAGAATATCCGCCCTTTGTAAATTCCCACTTATACGTTCCACTTGAATTTGCTCTCGTCCAATGCACTCTCGTATGAAGTGATACTGGGTGTGGATGTGTTTGCTTTTACTAAATAACACTGGATTCTTCATCAACTTTATTGCGGATGAATTATCAAATCTTAGAACCACTTTTTCTTCTTTTTCACCCGTCACCTCCGAGATCAAACCCCTAAGCCACAATGCTTGACAAGCCGCTTCAGTTGCCGCCATGTACTTCGCCTCGCATGATGATAATGCGACTGTTCTTTGTTTTTGAGAAACCCAAGTAATAGGCGCATCATTATAATAAAACACTATCCCCGTCGTGCTTTTCCCATCATCCATATCCATAGGATAACTACTATCACTATATCCAAGTAACGTCCGATTACCTCCTTTTAGATATACGATCCCGAGTTCAAGACTTCCCTTCACATATCTTAGAACTTGCTTAACGGCTTGCTCATGTGCTTTCGTGGGTCTTTGCATGAATCGCCTCACAAACCCGACCGAAAACTCAAGTCCGGTCGAGTGTGTGTAAGATACCGTAAGCTCCCAACTATCCTTCTATACCCGGTTGGATCAATTTCCTCTCCTTCATCATTCTTTGACAACTTCAAACCGGGATCTAGTGGTAATTATGTAGGATTACATTCCCACATTCCGAATTGCTTTAGTATCTTCATAGCATATCCCTTTTGCTTGAGCACAATTCCTTCGGAACCTTGAATTACTTCTATGCCAAGATAATAATGTAACCTTCCAAGATCACTCATTTCAAACTTCGCTTCCATTTGAGTCTTAAACATCTTTATATCTTCAATCGACGATCCGGTTACAATGAGATCATCCACATAAGTTCCAATTATCAAAAGTCTTTGACCGTGAGCCTTCGATATACCGCCTGCTCTCTCTTGCACCGTGTGAACCCGAGGTTGTTTAGCGCCAAATCAAGCTTCACATTCCAAGCCCTTGGTGCCTGTCGTAAACCATATAAAGCTTTGACCAATTTATAAACATGATGCTCACGTCCCTTCTTTACGAACCCTTCTGGTTGAGTAATGAACACTTCATCCTTAAGTTCACCGTGTAAGAATGCCGACTTGACATCTAAGTGATGAACTTCCCAACCATAACTTGCAGCCAACGATAACAAAAACCTTACCGTTTCAATTCGTGCAACTGGAACAAAAACTTCCTCGTAGTCGATCCCATATCTTTGAACATATCCTTTTTCTACCAAACGGGCTTTGTACTTCGAGATATTTCCTTGTGCGTCTTTCTTCACTTTGAAGACCCACTTTACTCCTATTGGTTTCACCTTTTGTGACGGTGCCACAAGCTTCCACGTATTATTCTTTTCAATTGATGAGATCTCGTCTTCCATGGCCTTCTTCCAATATTCCTTTCTAATTGCTTCTTGAAAAGATATAGGTTCGTCATCAATCGAAGATAATAATAATTGGTCCTCCTCTGTTAATTGGTGGGTAAGCTTTGGTATCTTTTCGACCTCAAAATCAGCAAATTTTTTCGGAGCAGCTGTGTTACAAGTTGATCTTCTAAGCTGCGTTGACTCTCCAACGCTACTTTGTGCTTTCGGCCCACTCCCATGATCATTCGGACCTGTTTCCTCTCCAGCCGCTTCAAACCTGGGCTCGTGGGCTCGTGTGGCCCAATTCTTCCTGTTGTTCCACTATCAGGCCCGCTTCCTGTATAATTGTTTTTGGTCGGCCCATCCGAATGTGACCCAACGATATTGTATGGGTCGAAGCTTTTGTTCGGCCCACTGATTGAAGCGGCGCTGCTGTTCGGCCCAGTTTCAATGACGAACTCCACACAAACCTCGTCCGTTAGATCATGGTTGGTTAAAAACAAACCCCAATTTTACTCCTCTGCTTCTTTAAATTTAATGTCTCCGTCTCTAGCTATGTGCACTCGTCCTTTGACTGGATCAAACATCCGATGGGTGTTATCTCCTGATTCCGGTTGAGAACCGAAATATACCATTAGGGAGCCTTGATCATCTAACTTCTTTTGTCCAGTTGTATGGTTTTTGACAAAGCCCACACAACCGAACACCTTGACAAATGAAACATACGGTTTCCTTCCTTTGAGCCTTTCATACGGTGTTGATTCCTTTAACGCCTTAGTCGGTGACCTGTTTAGAAGATAGATTGAGTGCATTATAGCTTCTCCCCAAAATATTTGAGGTACGGACATCACCTTTAAAATACTCTGAGTTGTTCCAATGATGGTTCGATTTCGTCTTTCAACCACCCCGTTTTGTTGAGGGGTATACGGAGCGGTAAATTGTCTTGCAATTCCCTTTTCTTTGCAAAAATTTTCCAAGACTTGAGACTTGAACTCGCCTCCGTTATCGGTCCTCAACGACTTTAGTTTTGTTCCAAGCTTCCTTTCAACACCTATCATGAACTCGATAATAATTTGTGGGACTTGATCTTTTGTTTTAACTAGATAAGCCCACATATATCGACTAAAGTCATCCACGATCAGCAACATATACTTGTTTCCAGCTTGTGTCTCTGGTGAAATCGTTCCACAAAGATCCGCATATACTAGCTCGAGTAGCTTAGTTGCATGGTATCTTACTTCCTTCGGAAAGCTCCTCTAACTTGCTTTCCTATCACGCATGCATCACATATTTGGGACGGGTGTTTTATATTTGGTAGGCCGATTGAGTTCTTGGAGAGCAATCTTAATGCCTCGAAATTCAGGTGCCCGATACAGGCATGCCACAACCAACTTTCGTCATGCAAGTTGACCTACAAACATACTGGCAATACAATTAATAAATTTATCTTGTATACACGATTAGTTGATCGAGATACCTTCATAAGGATTGAACCATTCAGTTCAAACATGCATAAAACTCCATGCTCGATTGTTACTTTATGCCCGGTCTCGTCCATTTGTCCAACACTAATTATACTATTAGTTAGTGAAGGCATATAATAGACGTCCTTTAAAACCCGTTGTTTACCCGTTCTTCCTTCAAGAATTATTGTACCACGTCCTTTTATCTCTACACACGACCCGTCACCGAACCGCACGCGTCCCTTGATCTGCGTGTCCAGGCTCGAGAACCATCCCTTGTTGCCCGTCATGTGGTTACTTGCCCCATTGTTGAGAAACCAAGTGTTGATTTCCCATTGTCGAGAACCATCCCTTGTTATCATATGACATTAAGTCGACCCGGTATTCGTTTAAAAATAATTCTTCATCTGTGGCCATATAAAGGACTGGTCCTTCGTCCATAGCCAAATTATTTTCTACCAGATTCTTTCGAGTTGGGAAGTCACTCAAAAAGTGTCATAGTTCGTCACACCGAAAACACTTAAGCTTGGATCGGTCCTTCAGTGGTCGTTTGGAGACGTCCTTGCCTTTTCCGTTTGACGCGCCTTTGCCTCGACTTTTTCCTCTTCCTTTGTGGTACCAATTGGATCGGCTCTGATAACAATTTGTTGGAAAATAAGACCCTTTAATCGAACACAAAACACACGAGATTGAACTAACTCGTTCGGCTCTTTTTATTATCAACCAAAGCACGAGCATCACTTGTTATCTTTTGCGCGGTTCATCCACCGGTGTTTTACCACCATTGCAACCCCGTAAGGAGCTGCTCCCCTTCTCGGAAGACGACTCTCAAAACCGTCAAGCTCTAATACTAATTGTTGGAATATTGGTACCAAAGACACAATTGATTAAGCCAAAACTTGCTCTTATTATTTGATGTGATAATAAACTTACAAAAGATCCATCTATTTATAACCCTATAATCCTAACTTAACAAGGATTCATAACAATTATCTAAACAATAATATTTATCTAACAAGAGACCTATTTGACTTATACTAGGATTTCTATTAGGATGTAAAAACTATCTCAAAAAACACCCTTTAGGTTTGCTCCTTTTTAACAAACCTACACAAGATTAATCTTACAATTATTACCTCAATATTTTTCTTGGAGTCTTTTGTTGGCATTAGAGATGCCCAAATGCCGCATCATGACCAACAATCACTAACACCAGAAAAACTCATATAAAAAAGGAAAAAAAACCGATCGAAAAGAAAAGTAGACGTAAAAACGTTGAACTACGGACGTGAAATGCAAAACATAAAAAATAATAGCTAAGTCGATCTAAGACCTGCACGTTACGACAATCCGTTAACCGAGAAAAATAGGCATACAAATTTTGCATACACATGCACATTGCAACGTGTTAACTCGCAAAATTTAGAGCAACAAACAAAATAGTTGTAAAAGATAAAACGTACTGGAAACAAAATTGAAATTGAAAATGTGTGGAGATTAAAAGTAAAAACATTGGGCTTAAAAGTTAAAAAACAGATTTTCGCCGAAATCTTGCTGGCCAACTAAGGCCGACTAGGCCGATTACCGATTAACGGACTAATTAATGAAAAATTACTCAGTAACAACTGACTACCGATTAATCACTGATTATTCCCGATCA
The DNA here is from genome assembly GCA_030844895.1 of Ambrosia x helenae. Classification (NCBI taxonomy): domain Eukaryota; kingdom Viridiplantae; phylum Streptophyta; class Magnoliopsida; order Asterales; family Asteraceae; genus Ambrosia; species Ambrosia x helenae. The sequence goes on along the minus strand of JAUTDX010004295.1, from coordinate 28,897 downwards.
ATGCGAGGAACTCCACTAGTTCAAAACTTCAAATCAATAAACAAAAATATACCTAGCAATAGTTATAATTTGAATAACTACACTTTATTTTAAAAATAAGTTTGGTGATGTGGCCCAAGAGACGTGGAGTCATGAAAAAAAAAGGATGACAAAATCTGAATAAATAATTCCAAAATAGACGTTAGAAAAATTATTATTAAAATAAAAGAAAAAAGAGTGTCGGGTGAGACGTCGTTTTCATTTCCATACTACACCGACGACATCGTTACCGACACCTTGGCCTCCCTCCACATTCATTCAAATAAAAAATCATAATAACATTTAACTACGTAGGTAAGTGTGACTATATATAACAGATCGTTAAAGTTTCTTTTTCAAAGTAGTTAAGTTTGAAAATAAAAAATAAGGATTGAGTTTGAATTAACTGATATAATCAAACCATTACCATTTAATATTTACAAATTTATCATTGTTCTATGCTTTTTTTTCTTCTTTCTAAAATTGACTATTGTAGTTCGGTTTCAGTTATACATGCGTTGATATGGCCATCTCTGAAAAAGGTGGTTAACAAACCCCTGATCTAATTAAATACTTGAAAGTAACCTATCTACCTGAACCGTTTGGTTGGCGTTACCCATAAACCGAGAACTTCATTTGTGGTTCGCTTCGATGGTAAAACCGACCCTTGCACACCCCTATCGATAATCTTTCGAGTAAATTGATTATAGTTCGAATCTAAAACAAAATATGTAATTTTGGGTATGATCTAAAGTATCGATCCTAACCGACTTTAACTTCTTCTTCTTTTTTGGGCATGAACTTTTTGTTTGATTATGTTATATACTAGCTTTTATCCCGGGAGTGTCCCGGTGTTAAAATATCTAATATAACATAATAAAATATCTAATATGACAACATAATTAATGATTTGCCAATACATGATTAATGAATATTATTATTATTATTATTTATTTTAAACAAATTTCTGCCATAAGTTATCATATTCAAATATAAAAAAAAGGAATCTCTGCCTATGAATTTATGTTTATCGTTTGTGATTTATTAGTAGAGTAAAATATATTTGAAAACAAAACCCCACATAGTTGTTTTTTTCTCCGTTTTTTATATAACACTATGGTACTCGTTGGAAAGATAATAAAACGCTCGTTAATTTAGTGTAATTTTTTTCTTTAAAAAATCTTGTATATAAAAGATATTAACGTTTAAAAGTTATGGGAGGAAACATTATTGAGAAAATTTAATTTTGTTTTTAAATTCTTATCTTTTCCTAAAATATTATAATATATATAGATTTATTAAAAAAACTCAAAATTAAAAAAATTCTACATGATGCCACGTGGCACATTCTAGAAGGGGTTGGGGCCTCCATTGAATGCCACATTATCAAAGTTCAATTCTTTTATTATAAGTTATAGATTATAGATTAGTTACATAGGTAGGGCGAGATGAAAAAGTTTAACGCTAGATAAATGGTTGAAGTACGATGTAAATTTATTTTGGAGACAATAGTTGTATTTTGGGCCTTCTTTTCTATCGTGTTACTAGAAAGTTGAAAGATAAGGAGTCTCTTATGTTTAGTACTCAAGTAACTACATGCAGTTTTTTTTTATCAAACAAATATATAACATGACTGAAAATATTAATTTAAGATAGCGGCATCTAAATGGAAAAAATTTATTATATTCTAAGTGAAATTAAAATAAGTCGTTAACTTTGGACTTTTTATGAATACAGTTTTGTCCAAACATTATGAGTTGTGATCCTTCGTTTTCAGCTTGACCTTCCACTCGCTACTTTTAACTTTCTTTAACAATCCTACCCCTGCATCAAACGGTTATACTTTTTACTGTAAAGGTTGTACGTTGCTCATCAAGGGCAAACATAAATGAGACATGAACCACCAATGTTAGCCACAATGGGCAGACTAGGATTAGGTTAGGTGCATCATGCGTCACGTTCCATGATATTTTGCAATGTTTTAAGGCCAAACTAAAAACAAACGTGGTTTTATAAGGTGGACTCAGATCATCGCGTGTGTTCAAAATTATGTATGATGGTGACTAATAAGTGTATTTTCCGCTCAATAATTACCATCAGATATTTAATTAATATTTATTTTGGTGATTTTGATGATCAAACTTATCCACTTTCGTGATTTCTCAAAATTAACCCTTTCTCATAATGCTGAGGGGTGTGGAGACGGACAGACGGTGGAGGGATCAGGGATCCCACGTGGACTACCTCAGCTATGGTGACCCCCCCCCCCCCCCAATTATTTGGTGCAAGTGGGGAAATCTCTCACTCCTCCCCGATCCTTTCTCTCTCCGATCCTTTCTCTCTATCTCTCTCTTCTATTTCTCTCAGTGTCACCTATTTCTCTCTCTCTCTTCCCCGTTTGGAGGTGACGTGGCTGCGTGGCTGTCGGGTGTCAGTAACCACACCCCAGCCTTACAGAATTCATTCGTTTATTAAACCATTTTCTTTTCATATAAAATAAAAAATTAAGATCAGATTGACGTTAAAAATCAAATACCTAAACCAAAACTCATAAAAGGTTACTCAACATAAAAAAGTATATTTAATTTCCCGGAGATAATTTGATGTAATTCTTTTGTAGATATTGAAATTCAATGTTTGAAAAGTATTGCTGGAATAGCATGATCTTAGAACTAGTATTAAGGAAAAAAACATAATTAATCAATGTTTTGACAGTTTATAACAAATGTGAACTTATAACTGACAGAAGGTTACTACTCAAGGTGTTGGATAAGACTTTGTCTTTCCAAATGGTGAAGGTTCAAATCTCATGGGTAATAAAAAATTAGCCGTTTAAAAGAAAAAAAGTTACTACTCAAGATTAAGGGATTAGTATTGATGATGAGATGATGCTAATAACATGTTTTTACTGATGAAGACATTATGGCTGAATACCAATTTACCACTTAGCAAGTTACTACTGTTGAAGAGCAGGCTACTCTCATCAAGAATCAATTAAAGATTTGAAGAATTCCAATTCTATTTTTGACATTATCTCTTTGTAGTGTTGTCTAATATTGTAACTATATCTTCGTATTACTCGTGGTGTGCTTCACAATCAAAAAGTTTAGAGATGAAATCATGCATGGTATATGTATTGCCGTATTGATGTATTTATCCTAAAATATCTAAGAATTACTATTTAAAAAATTCAAAGATGCGCACAAGTCACAACTGTACAAAACAAATGTATCACACGAATCTTACATCTCACTTTACTTAAAAGTTAAAACTGATTTTGTGTTAAACCGGGCCTTTTATATTCATCAAGTAATATGATTTTTTTTATTTGAATTACCATTACATTTTACCTTTCAATACAGGATAGTAGAAACATCTTTGATTAAAAAATGTTAAATAATTCAATTAATGATTTTTCAATTTTGTTACCTGAGGGCGAGGTTACAAGTTAAAGTTTTTTTATTTTTTAACGGTCAACTAAATTCATCAAGAATACCCTTCGAAGTCCCTACTCAGTCAAATCAGGACCCCTTCCATCCGGCAAAGACAGACAGGAAGCTCCTGGTTTCACCAATTCTAGGAAAGACCCGACTATCCACCCGCCCGAAAGCACGACAATGGAATAATCGGTAAAACCCGGCGGTCTCAAGAATCGAACTCATGACTTTTCACCCATGGGTCTTCTATCATTAAACCTCCATACCACTCCATCAGAAGGTGGTTGGTACAAGTTAAAGTCATTCTCATTCTTCCGAACTCCCATTAATAAATGGATGCCACCAAATACTCATCACGTAATGACACATGTACAATGTGCTTACTTCTTTTACATTTGTACCCCTTAAAACTATAGTCAAAACTCTGGTGTGAACGTGTCAAGCCATACGTCAGCAACACAAAATCGGGTCACTACAAACTCAAATCGAGTCAATTTTTAACGAGCTAGAACTTTTAGAGACTCATCTAATAAACAAGTTCAAGCCCAAACTTTTTATTTATATATTTTTAACTAATATTAAATAACTGTTATTATATACAAAATCATGATGAAATAATTAAATTTATATTATATAAATATGTGAATGCTTTTAGAAATATAAAAATAAATAAACAACAATCAAGTCGAGCACAAACTTGAAAATATGGTTACAAGCCGAGCTTGAATTTGAAAAATAAAATTCTAAACAATCGAGCTCGATATCAAGCCCTCTCAAATTTTTACGAGCCGAGCTTAAACCAATATAAACTCTGGCTCAGCTTGACCCGTTTACAATTCTAAAATTAAAATTTAAAACCGCCTTCTTAAGTTGTTGAGTTCTATATATATACTTCCCTTCACACACACTCTTCTCTCTCGGTGACAAATTACCGGTATAAAACACCAAAAAAACAGTTTCAAACAAACTCTCTCTCATACATAGAGAGAGATAGAGACGACTGAAAGGGACTAGTACTGGCCTGGTTAAGGAGTATCGTACCGAGTCAACTCAGACGAAGGAGAAAGAAACGTAAACGGAATCGAAAAAAGAAGCTAATTATGAATATGTTGCAGAAGATGGTGTTTCCAGTTAGACGTGTTTGGCTTGCAGTTACTACTCGTGTTGTTAAGTCACGTAACAACGGTTAGTATCTCCTTTATCTTCCTTCATCTCTAGCTCTTGTTTTTTTTTTTTTTTTGTATGATCTAATTCTGTGACTGGTTTACTGATCGATACAGTTCAAGGAATATGAATGAGGTGTTTATTAAAGTCTAGTTTTCTATCAGAATTGTTAAAAAAAATGAATCTGTTAACTCAACTTGATAAACTCACTTACGTTGTGTTTCCGAGTTCCCTTAACGAATGAAAAGAAAGAAAATAAAAGGAAAAAAAATCTTGTTTGTGTGTAGTTTTTTTTTTTTTTTAAGAAAATGAAAGGAAATGGAAGAAAAGAAAAGGGTCATGTATTTTCTTTCGTTAAGTGAACCCAGGAACACACGTGATGCTCATAGATATAAAAATTTACAAGACATGTTGAATTTCGCCGTGATTTTGAATGATTGTATTTTAACGAACATAATCTTGATCTGGAATCCGTGTTTTTAATTATTGAATCTTAGTTCCGTCTAGGGTGACTGGACTCGAGCTCGGCTTGATTATTAATATATAAAATGATATATTAGTTAGTAATTTTCTTATAAATTTTGTATACAATAAGTATTATGTGTGCATATATAAATTTAATACATTAAATAAAATTATAATAAATAAGTTTGTGAGCTAGCTACAGCTTAGATACTGATTTTTCTTGTTTACTTTGTGTGTGATATAAATGTTTCTCAACTATAGTAAGAAGATTAATTTAAAGTTGACTTTTAACACAGAGTCTAGTTAGCAGGTTTAGGTTTGAACTTTGAATGTTAGATTTTGAGTCAGCAATTAAAATGAAATTTATTGCATGAGCGGTGCTGACTGATTCCTGGTAGATATAGGACTATAGGAGGTGAGGGGAAAAGATTCTTTTAGTATTTATCATTTGTGTTTTCTTATTTGTGAAATGATTATATTTGTTTTTAATATGAAATGAATAGGGCTGCTAATAAGTAATAAGACTGTTTTGAGAACAAGTGGGTTTGGTGTGAATGGGAAAAATGACTATATAATCAGTTTGGTTGAGTTTACGTGAACCGTATTCGTTTAACATGGGTGTGAAATCGCGCCTAGCCTTCGATTAGTTACCGATTAATTGCTAGTCGGAAGTTCAGTGATTAATTTTTATCTAATCGGCCAATTAATGGGTAGACGGTCTATAGTGGTCAGATCCGGTCAAAATGGGCCAAATATTGATGGCAGTCTAGTGATTCGGGACAAATTCTCGTCAGATCTCAGCCAGGCCTTGTAAATTCTAGCAATTAATCCTATCCATTGAGACTTGATTATTTGTTAATAATGTAACCAAGTTAAAGAAATATGCTTTAAATTATATTATATATGAGGGGTTTTTTTTTAATTATTTACTATGTCATCCATTTTATCAAAAACTGGTTTGGCCATGTGTAGGGCATGTTTGGCTCTCCTTTTACAAGCCTCCTTATGACTTATAACTTAATCATTAAGTTATAAGTTGAATCAAAAGTGTTTGGATGAATGGAATGAAAAGTAACTTATGAGAATTTTAGGCTTCAAAAAAGAGATTTTGGAGGATAAGTCATAAGTAACAAATTGTTACTTATGAGATTAAGTTACTTTTTGATATTTGAGAAGTTATAAGTAGAAATAAAAAAGGAGAGCCAAACATGCCCGTAGACAAATGGTTCAATGATGAATCCGGGTATGAATATATTATTAAGGGCTCAAGTCCTCTAATAAATAAAAAACTGTGTAGATATAGAATTAGGATTAGTAAGTACATAGCTTAAAAAAGAAAAAAAAAGATTTATTTGATTGAGAAAGGCCACGTTTTTCCAAAGGGGGAATTATATGTTTATTTCAATGGACAATTATTAAGACTAGTATAGAAACATTCTTGTTTTATAGTTGGAAGGTGTCCTTTTTCATAGTTTTCTTATCCATACAATATTCAAAAAGATTCCCACTTAAGACCCACTATTGATTTGGCTACTGGTTAGTAAAGTGTCAATCATTCACTCTTTTTTTTAACGGCCAATTGAAATCATTCACGGATTACTGGAGTATCATCGTATCATTAGTGTTACCACGCGAAACCAACCATATGAACACCCAACTTGTAAGGGCACTCTTAACTAATGACCAAAACACAAAAGAGCTTAAAGCCTAGCGGTATTAGGCCATGCGGTACGGAAGTAGTGGTAGCCCTGTGAAGACCGTGGCATCACACCAACACTATCCTTCACACCCTCACGGTGTGGTAACCGTGAGGGTTGTCACGTATGCCACGGGCCTATTTGGTGTTGATTATTTTGTCCTATTCAATTCAAAAGGATCACACAATAGTGGAAGGTGATGGAGGTAATGGTGCAGGATGGAGTGATGTGACGATGACGTGAAGGGTAGTGATGATGACTATGAGGCTGATCATACCCTATAGAATTCTAGTCTAGTGGTGAACATTGATGTAAAAAAAAAATATAAGTTATTGGGTGAGAGTTAGAAAATCAGTGATGCTAAGCTCATATATATTGTATAACTTTGTATGTAATAACATTTATCTCATCTTTATCTTAAGATTATAAAGCACACTAATGTCATATGGTATAGATCATAACTTTATCCCAACTTAACTTTCATTTTATTTTAGTAAAACACAACCCAGATCTACTTAATACTTAACTACAGATCCAAACTACCACCTACTTTGAACCATTATTAATCCCGTATGTTACTGTTTCATGGTATAACATCCTAATCATCTACTGTAAGATCTCACAAAACCAGGCTAAAAGAACAATACTTACATCATGTTCTTTGTCTTTTTTTCGAAAGGTGGCGGGCTTTTGAAGCTACACGACGACATTGAAACATGCGGGTACGAGGACGTACAAGTAATGTGGCAGATGCTTCATAAAACAGAATTAGAGTTATCATCAAACAACCGTCGAAAGATTAAACCAAGACCATTTTGGAAGATTTTTGTTTGGCACAACAATACTTGTTCATCAGCTTTCTCCATTGACCATGCATAGCAATGTCAAAACTGTTGTCACCTTACTGTCCTGTAACAAAATATGAAAGTATGTTGATATAATTACTATGATTTTGATATGTATCTCGACGAGCTATGATGAAGTACTAGCGTCACATAGCAAAGTCGTTTTTTTGTAAATATAGTTATGCTTTTTGTTCCCATGATGCACATCAACTCATAAGTAATTTCAACCAATGTTTTTGCAACCGGACCGATTATCAAACCGGTCTCTTTACCGGTCCAGAAACAACAGAAACAATATCACAAACTTGACCAGCTTCTCAATCTTCTACAACAAATCACTCTCAAAGGAGGACAAGATAAATTGATCGAAGGAAAAAACAGAATGAACGAGGAACCAGCCGAACAAATCATCAGACCAGCTGCTGTTAACTACCTTTTGGAACCCATGGGTTCCACGAAAAGTTAACTTCTTTGTCTGGAGAGCAGCTTTAGACAAAATCCCCACCAATGGAACGTTGAAAAAAGAGGCCTCGCGAGTTTAACAGACAATTGCGTGTAGTGTGCGGCTGGAACGGATGAAACAGAACACATTTTTTCCATAAATTATCAATTGGCAGATACACTTCCTTTCCTATGGGTTAAAACAGATCGATATTCAAAAACATCACCTAGGAACAGTGGGTAGAATTTAATCTTTCTATAGGTGGATGCTATTTCTTTTTGGTCGTTCACGGCTTATGTTTGTACATTTGACTGGTCAAAAACAAAAACAAAATAACATGTTTTTAAACTTTTTTATTGTATCGTATTTTTATTATGTGATGAACCTTACCCGACTCAAATCATCGAACCGACCCAAATCTTTTTATATTTGGTCATATGAAAATGGAGCATCTAAAAAAGGGAACCCATGGAAAAAATTCTTGCATCCGCCACTGCACCAAGTATAACACAGTTGGCAATATATAAAACAATTAACAATACAAGGGTACAGTCTAACGGTAACAGGAATAGGGCGGCAATAGTAAAATCTAAACATTGATCTTTTCCAATACTCTAGTTGTAGCAGTTCTTTGTCACTGGATAACAAATACTGGGCTTACTAGTTACCATAAATAAAAACCGAACTGCAGTCAGCATCCATCACTAACTATAATAGTTTTTTTCTTTTTTCGTGTATGAGTGAGAACAAGGAGAAAATGTTCATCAGCTACTTATCCATTTCTAATAGCAAATTCCCATCATTATTGTTATGATTTTTATTATAGTAATAATAATAACTACAGGAAATCATAAAATCTAAGACAACATTCACATAGTTAAGCAATTTGCCTACATTAACAATTTGTCATGATTTATAAGCAGTTAATGCGGTAAAATATCGGATATCGGTGAAGGACCGATATTTGAGATATAGGTTATCGCGGTGAGATATCGGTGGGATATCGGCAATTTTTATATCATGCAAAATCCATACATGTAGCAATTTAACAGGAACAATTCAACATACTCTCCTACCATTAACAAATTAATCTTTTACAACTTGCAAAACACTAACAATTGTAGCAAGTGGGAACTTGTTAAGACTTAAAACACTAATATTTAACACTAACTATTAACAATTAAGACTTAAAACAGTAATAAAAAAGTAATAACTATTATAATAAGAAAAATGGAAGAACTAAGAAGAAAAACACCAATATCGGAAATATCAGTGATATATCGGTCAAATATCGGCCAATATCGCCGATAATATCGGTACAAAATATCGGTCAAAATATCGGTACCAATATATCGGTTGATGACCGATAACCAAGATATCGGTGATATATCACCGATATATCGGCCGAGTTAACTAATACTTTTATTATTGTGAATCATAATCACACATAACAGTAACACAAAGCAGATTGCTTTCTTTTAGAAATGGGAATCAAACAGAAAATAAATAAGCAGAAAAACTTATATGCAGAACTTGGGCATATTCAACAATGGCAAGTTTGTAACATTTCCTTATCATCGTACGTACCTAGACCAATATAATGTTTTGTATTACCAGTTAACTTGATCACGTGACTATGGAATTTGTCAAACGATATATACATATCATGCAAAATTCATTACATGGTCCCTTACTCCCTTTGATCAGCATGGTATTGCTGGGGCCCATGAGTTTTCGTGTAGCATTTTTTCACGGTTATCAAAAAGAAGACGACGGTCGGATTTAAATGTGAAAACTCAAACCCTAAATTCCTAACAAAAACGGTTCCGAGAGAGAAATCTATATTTCAACTTTATACACAAAAAAAATATGCAAAGTCATTAACACACGACGCACGTGCTTGCCTCGAAAAAAGGCTCAAAGTCAAAGCACGTGTGAATAATTCAAACGAACGATCATAAAGGTAACATTAACAGTTAATAAAATATGAGTATAGAATACGTACCGGTTAACAGCCTGTCGACATGCATACACAGATACACTCCAGATTCGGACACAATTCCTGTGCCTGAAATAGAGTATCGTCACCAGGACGTATATCTATATTTAAAATAATAATAAAAACGGAGAGGGAAAGTACCTTTTCAACACCAGAGGCAACAAATCCTTCCATGTACCAATTGGGGCAAACATGTTTAAACGCCAAGCAGAATTTAGTCTAGGTATATCTGTCTTTTGCGAAACTTACCGTAACTATAGAAATATGCATAATAAATTTAAAGAACATGTTTGAATATGATATTTCAATCAATGCTTACTGTTGAAAATACATACACAAGAAACTTGAATGATGCAGTTTCAACTTTACTGAAATACCGGGCGCAATAAATTATTCCTGCAAAACTGTTCTAAATTACCTGATTTGACTAAATTACAGTAAAAACAGAAAACAACAAGCTAATCGTACAACAAAGCAACCGAATACAGGGAACGGGCCTTCATTTCTTTTTAGAAAAAAACACTGCTGCCTGGTTGCTGATGAATGTGGTGTTACTTTCATTCTTGAAGAATAATTCCATGGTTTTGATCGGCACATTAAACACCAAATGCCCGTTTATAGTAAGCAATGCTAGATCCAAAAAAAGTTATATATTATTCCTCGAAAGCATGTGTATGTATCTTCTCAAGCAGTACGGGCCAATCTTCTCCAAGCTGCTGAGGGTTTAGTTCCATGGCAACTCTAAAATCTAGCGAAGATATCCGATGTTTGGGTTCATGTTCTTGCATTTGATACTGATGACTGGGTATGACACCGTTGACATGCCTGAAATGAGCCGACTGATTGCTCTTACTTCGCCTTTTAAGTTCACAACAAGACCTTATTAAACCTTTCAAATAAGCGTCTAATCCATTGTTGAGTACATTGGCGCTATCTTGTGACACCCCTTGAAGGCCGTGTGCTAAGGATATGGGCTCCATGCGTGCCCTCAATGCTACGGTATCTAACAAACCGTTAGTATCTGATACGCCAACAGATTTAATAGGCGGGCCTTTGCGGGCCCCACCTATACTCACTGGATAATAAGGAATCCCAAGCGGCGCATTTAGAGAAACCTTGCCGGATACATCTTTACCGTCTTTTTGACCAAATGATTTGGCCAGACTGTCTGCATTTTGGGCTTGTTGCATGAGTTCTTGATGATGCTGCTGCATGGGTCTTCGAGTATCAGGGGACGATGAATTCCCATTATCCAACGGAGTACTAAAATCATCCGAATGTGGGATGGATGATGAAGGAGAAGAATAAACTGTCTTCCCATTTGGCCCAAGAACACTTTTACGGTCTCCAACCCTTCGCTCACGGCCCCCGCTTCTCGCCTTTCGTGGGGACGTTAACAAAATGTCTCCATTTGGTAAAACAGGTTGACTTGAAGCATTCGTTACAATCAAATCCGGCCCGTTTTGATTATACACCCCATCTAAAACTTTCTTATTTTCAACGGGGACTTTCTCCGTACTACACGCATTCCTCAAAATCGAACGAATCAACTGATTATGCAACCGAATACCATCTCTCCCAACAGTTCTTAAACAAAGCTTATCAAACTCACCCTTGCTCAACTTCAAACTCAAAAACTTATTCAAGTAATCAAAATACTGTTTCGATCGCTCAGGTCCTATCTTTCTAATCATCTGACTCTTCAGCTCCGCCAGATTGATCCACGAATGCTGCTGCGGGGGCGGCGGTTTCATTTCTCAACATAAAAATCCCATAAAACAACTAAAAACCTTATCAATTTAAAACCTAAATCCCCAAATTTCACCACTTAAATTAGGGCTTTCACAATTTCACTCCATTTACAAATTCCCATCTTCCAAAACAAATTCAGCCCATCCAACGACAACCCGCACCGTAACCAACCGAAACACATCATTCAAAACCCTAATTATTAATCCAATCCCACACCAAAACAACCAAATTATTCAAACCCTAACCCTAACCCCTTATTACAAAAAAAATTCAAGAAACACATTAATCCCAATAAGACTTCAACAAACCACAATTAAAGCTTCAATTGCTACAAATTTAACCTAAAAATCAAAACTTTTCACACTTCCAACCTAAAAAATCCTTACTTTGATACAAATTTATACCCATTTAACTATTTAAGGCTGTAATCAAGATTACAATTGTAAAAAGATTAAAAGCCCTAACCTTATTGCATCTGTAGTGTAATTGAGATACAGGGAACAAGAAGTAGTGATGGATTACACAATCTTATTCAATCTTTGAGCTTGTTTGATTGTTTGAAGGATAAGTAATTGTAATAGGTATGTATTGTATGTATGTGTGTGTGTGTATTGATTGTGTGATTGGTGCATTTATGTTATGCCGGTGGGTTTGAATCGGAGTTTGGTTACTCTGATCGCTGTCTCTCTCTCTCTATAAACTTTCTCTCTCTAGTTTCTCGTTCTTGAATTTTTATTATTATTATTATTTTTTTTTTAGTTTGGGAGTTTGGATTAACAATAAGTTTTTTGTTGTTACAAACCTAGTCCTTTTGGTTTGTATATGTATTCTCTTAGGTAAAAGAATTTAAAAACTTTAGTAAGACTTGATCTATATTTGCATCCACCTATACGTCACTTACGATTTAAACATCTGAAAGTACATTCTTTGGACGTGCTCTAAGGCTATGTGAAAACAAGGCGCTATGTAGGCAGTGTGTGCCTCCAAAACTCACACTTACACTCATTAAACATGTGTTATTGCCGTTGAAATGTGATGGTGGGGTGAAGTGTGTGCAACAACATCTTTTCCCGCCACGCTTGTTGTCTTCTTCTAACATACGCCCCATGGGAGGGAGAGAAAGAGAGACTGGTGGGTATTGAAAATTCAAGACTAGAAAAAATTGTAATAGGAAGGAGGAAAGAGAAATGAGAAAAAGGAGGAAATAGGATATAGTCAAAGAGTTTACATGAGTTAATGGTGGTTCTTGTGTTCATATGTTATAAGCATTGTGGATGATGTTGTTATGAAGTTTTTTACATACTAAAAAATGCACGAAAGATCTGGACGCTTTTTACTAGGTTGAAATAACAAGTTGACGTTTAAAGGGAGAATGATGATTTTTTTTCTTATTGTTTGGTTTCAATTGAAAAATAATTTCTAGTACTTACAATGTTGCAGAAGTCGCTAGGTGCTCCCTACTCGGTCAACTGGGAGTTGCAAGTACTCAACCTAGGAGAGGAGTACTCGAATATGATAAATAACAATGAAAATTAATTATTTGGATTCATATTTTTGGAATTCATATGAAATCTGCGAATAAAAATAAATTTTCCAAAATGATTCACCATTAATCGGATATGATAAATGTTCCCGAGTTTGACCGATTTAGGCCCAAGTTTAACCGAATCTGACCAAGTTATGGCCGAGTCTCATCAATTCCCCCTAATTCCGTCGAGTCTCACCCGAGTTTAAAATTTGACTGATTTGCCGATTCCTCTCAATTCATGCCCGAGTTTGACCGATTTTAACTGAGTCTTGCTCAAGTTAGAGCGATTTCGATTCCTGGTTACCGAGATGGTGAAAATCACCAAGAAGGAGCCTAGATTCCTGATTCCAAAGCTGAGGTGGCCCAGTTTTACAACCTTGAGTACTTATATAGAGACTTGAAGTGACTGATATTTAGTTGTAAACATATCAGTTATAAACATAAATGATAGTAAGTTCTTACCATACTTGTATTTAGTTGTCAATTTCAAACAAAGGGCTTTTTGTCCGTAGAAAAGAAAATGTGACAGGAATTCTGCCCTTGTTCCTTGAAATCAAAATAAAGATTGTATGACTGAATTGGTAAATATACATATATAAGGTTGGGGGATGGTTCATTTCAGAAGAGGTTTTAGCGCGAGAAGTGCGAGAAGAAGATAAATAATTCATTTTTATCATTTAAAAAAAATAAATATATAAAAAAAATTGTGGAAATGTGTTGTTTATTCATCTATCTCGAAAATAAAACAAGTAGATAAAGTAATTTCATTAATTTATATAACCTACACATGTACAAATTTTGTGCAGGAACATTATCTACGCATAATATAACACATGTGTAGGAAAGAGTTTAAACCTTAAAAAACCATTTAATTGCGTTAATTTTATAGGTTTTTATATATATAACATAAACAATGATATATAAAAAGTAAAAACTTCAAACATACATAAACCATTACTAATAAAAATTAAGATTTAAGTTTCTTCTCACACTTCTCGTACTAAAACCCTCTTCTGAAAATAACCTAACACTATAAGGTTGTCCATAAAAAGTATTAGTGTTTAAAAGGTAACAATACAATGTATTTAAAAGTATTTGATTACACAAAATTTGAACTTTGTTGATCATTTGACGGGGAATTAATTACAATAGGTTTGGATTGTATGTATGTATGTATGTATGTATGTATGTATGTATGTATGTATGTATGTATGTATGTATGTATGTATGTATGTATGTATGTATGTATGTATGTATGTACAGATGGATTATGTGGATGGTGTGGGAGTTGGTCTGGTGCATTTGCGTTTCGATGGACGTTTGTGTCATGTGTGTATTTAAATTGGAGTTTGGTTAATTTGAGCGCTCTCTCTCTCCCTCTAGTTTCTCATTCTCAACTCTTTTTTTTCGTTTATACGTTTGGATTAACTTTTTTCATTGTTACAAACAAGTTTTTGGTATGTATACATATATACTCCTATGTATTCACTTAGGTAAAGAATTTCAAATATTTTCTAAAACTATATGTTGTGGGTAGGTCAGAGGGGTGACACACCCCTCATGGGGCAGGTCACATGGGGTCATAATATTGAAGAAAACAAGGGGAGTTTAGGGAGGAGATGGTGTTGTTGTTTACATTTGTTTGTTTATTAAGTTTTAACTATAGAATAATATATAAGCCAATCATTTAGAGTTCTTAGCCCCCATCACCACATTTCACATAACCATTGCACTTGTCTAGCGAGCGTGAGTGTGGACGCACATGTTTAACATAGCCTTAGAACACGTCCATTGGAGAGTCCTTTTGATTTTCAAATCCTAATTGGCGTCTAGGTGAATGAGAGACAGGGAGTGTGGTGGGTATTCAAAATTTCGGACTATAACAAATGTCAATTGTGAGAAGATAGAGGATTGAGAAATGAGAAAAGGTGGAGATAGGAGAAAAAGAGTTTGCATGAGTTGGATGGTGGTTGAGGTGTTCGGATGCTCTAAGCGTTGTGGATAGTTTGTTACGAAGTTTTTTACATACATAAAGATACATGAAAAAGACCTGGACGCTTTTTACTAGGTTGAAATTGCAAATTGATATTTTAAAGGGAAAATGATAGTTTTTTTTCTTAATTTCTGGTTTCACATTGAAAACTAATTTCTAATACTTACAAAGACTCGAAGTAATTAGTGCATGATTTTTTGTTAGGTAAGGTGTGAGGGAAGTAATCACTACTCTTTAGGTCAAACACATACCAGTTATAAACAATAAATAATAGTGAGTTCTTATCATACGTGTATATAGTTTGTGAATGTCAGACAAAGAGGTTCTCATCCGTTGAAAACAAGTGTGACATGAATTCACCACTTTGTTCTTTAAAATCAAAATAAAGATTGGATCACCGAATTGCTAAATGTAGTTATATAGGGTCGTCCATGAAGGTATTGGTATTTAAAAGGTAACGGTTATGTATATTTTAGTTAGGGCAGTCATCACAAATGCATACAAAGTTGCCAATTTTCAAGAACCTCATAATGTCTACGATATTTGTTATATCTCACAAATCTAAACCTCATTCCATCCTTCAAGATTATTCTAGCTATGTATAGATCCATGAAAACCCTTTACCTCTTGAGCATACCCCATATATTGACAACACTCTACATAGCAAGAACTGGAGAAACATAAACAATTTGATCTGATAGTCATTGAACATGTTGTGTTTCCTCTTAGCATGTGCATTGTACCATTTACGGATGACATTAGGGTGAATGGGGCGCTCACCGAAGACACCCTCCTACCGACCAATACAACGGTGCCACGTCAACTACTAGAAGACCATAACCCGCATACCATTCCACTGGTGGTAATGTTCCCGCCTAGAAAAACACAAATTTGCATGTCTCTCTCTTCTCCACACATCACAAAATATACATGCTTTGGTGACTACAACCTGCATCCTTAACCTGCGACACCAGGGCGGTGTTTGTACAACCCGGATTTATAACACGAGTCATTACCAATTGGTATTAAACAAGAACACAATAACGCATAATTTCAACTCATAACTTCATAAGTTATTATTATCAAACTTTTAGTACATAGTTTTATATAAAACATTGTTCTTAACAAAGATTACTTATAAACATCCGATTTCATTCGGTGACAACACTCGAACATGCGTGATTCTCGAATTCCACATTCTCACTTATAACCTGAAATGCATGTTAAAATACGTTAGTCGTTAAACTAGTGAGTGATGCCGGAGACACATGCAATCGGTCGACCAAAATTATATTCTTATGGTAACACTTTATCAATGTCAGATAGTTGGAACTTAACCCCTTTTCTGATCAAGCTATAAAACAAGATTAATAACCAAGTGGATCCACTTCTAGTCGTTTCTATGTTTGATCGACCTCCGATTATATTTCGAATATACACACGATAATAATGCAACGTTTTGACAACACACAGCATGCATTCACCCCAAAAGATGTTTTAGATAGAAAATGGGGGACATGCACTAACATTTACAGGTTCCGATCGGTTTCTATGGTTCGCCGAAGGTGGTATAGTTGGGCCGAGAACTTGTTACATCGATATAATATTAATTATATATGTATTTAGCTGATCGTTATAGCTTCGGAGTATAATATCTAGTCTAAATAGCTGGCCATTACAGCGTAGGTACTTGTTTTCTAAGGAGGAAAGGTTAGAACTTACCCGGATTTCTAATGGTGGCCAGTGGTATGATCGGCCGATTATAGGTTCCGATAATAAAGTATAGTTGAAAGTGATAGTGAAGGTGTTAGGGAGGAAACCGAATGCTTGGGGTGGTTTTATAAGCTAGGTTGTTTGAATGGATGCATGTATAATATGATGATGTCTAGTTATATGATAGATAGGTGGAGTGTGTGAGGATGTTGAGTGTTCAAACATATAACAGGTGGAAGGATGGGGTCCATTAAATGGCAGCTCTTGGGTTTCAAATGGAAGAAGAAAAGGGCCGATCACTTTTATAAAGTGTATTGGGCCAAGGAGTGTTATAGGAAGATGGGCCAAGGAAATGGGCTTTTATTATTAAATAAGGGATTGGGCTTGGGGTTTTCTAATGTGCCGCTTAATATTATTTGGGTAAGAGAATTGGGCTTCACCTTCGGGTGGTCCAAAGATAACCTACTAGGCCTATTTATAATACTCGCTTTATTGGGCTACACCTCTAGGTGGCCCAATCCGATTATAAGTTCGATTATTTATAAGGTCCATTTCGTATATTAAGGTTTTATTACTTAATTAATTTGTAAGGTTGTTACAGTGTTGTCGTACGGTGAATCCTACGTGGACAGCGCAGACACCCCCTCCACCGTTATGAAGTCTATTTTTCGGTGACTACTTTAGGGGACTAAAAATTATCTTTATTTTTTTCTTTTATTTATTTGGTTAACTTGTTTTATTGTACTTTTAAATACATTTTTTTTTAAATTTTGTGTTTCGATGATGGTCTTCGGGAGGCTATTGAAGAAATAGTTGTGTGTGGCAGCTCTTTCTTTGGTGAGCTCCAATGGCGTTTTGCATCCTTCCCGACGCGTCTAGGCGGTTTGGCCTCCTTTCAGCTCGAGATGTTGGGGCTTATGCCTTTGTGGCGTCTAGAGCTCAGTCTTGGAAACTATAGGATCATATCCTTCAGAACAGTGGGGTTGTCGGGCTTGACCCGGACTATCAGCAGGCACTCGAACGCTTAAATGTCTATCTCCCGGACTTTGATATAGATGGTTTTTCTAATAAGGACACCGCCCCCTCAAAATCACAAAAAACTTTGGCGAATGCTCTGTTTAGCAAAATCGCTCAGAACCTGGGAGACGTTTTTGAGTTGTCCTCCCGCGAGAAAGCGGTGATTGAATGCCTGAAGGGTCCCCATGCTCAGGATTTTTTTTACCGTTATCCCGATTGAGGGTTTGGGTCAATGCATGTCTGCAGCGGAATACAGGACTATTCTCAAGTATAGGTTGATGATCCCTATGTATCCGGAAGATGAAATATGCCCCATCTGCCGTAAAGCTTGCATGGATAAATATGAGGAGCACGCAGTTCATTGCAAAGAGCTTCTTGGTTTCAAGTACTGGCATGACTAGGTGTGGGACGTTTTGTGGGACATACTGAGAAGAGCTGAGATTTCTGCCAAGAAGGAGGCCCTTGTAAATTTTCTCACGGACCCTGCGGAAGGGAGATCCACCCTGCGACCAGCGGACCTGCTCGTCTTTGGTTGGGCTGGGGTAAACATGCTTGCGTGGACCTCACGGGGTGTCTCCTTTGGTTGGGTTAAGGGAAACCGGGCTTGTAGCAAGGCAAGCATCGAGAAAGGCGGAATCAAAGAAAATAGACAAACATGCTAAAGCTTGTGCAAAGAACCAACATGTCTTTATCCCCTTGGCCTTTGATACATTTGGCTCCCTTGCGCCAGAAGCTATTCGTTTCTTGACTAGGGTTCAACGGGTCGTCCACAGTAATAATTCATCTCCACGGGGGCCAAGGGTTTGTATTTGATAGACTATGGTTCGCAATTCAGAAAGGGGTGACGGCGCAGCTTGTTGCTCGTCTACCTTCTATTATGATGTAACTTTCATATTTCATTTTAATGAAAATATAATAGTTTATAACTTTGTAAATTATAAACTTTTTAGCTATTGTTGTTCAATTAGAGATGGAGATGTGTTGTTAGATACAAGTTTATTTTATATCTTCAAGGTTGAATTTTGCTTTACGTGTCGAAAGTAGATTAAAACATCCTTGACCTTTTCCCTAGCAAACACACTTTACAAACTCTCTCAATCTCAATCTCTCGTAACCTCTTTTCTGAAATTCATGAGACCAACTAGTAATGTACCTATTTCACTTAAAAGATTTTAAATTAAGCAACCGATAACATTATCATATTGAGTGTATATTATAACTAAAGACATTATTAGTATACATATATTGTTTTAAACAACTTTACAAGTTTACACTTTCTTCATGTAAAGTCCTATAAGAAAAAAAAAGGATGGTTTCCTAGTCAAACAACTTCAAACCGGCTTGAACCCATGTCTTCGAGCCGCTTCCCAAACCAAATCAAGTTGTTCCACATCAATCGCACCAACTTCATGGTGTGTCCAACCTTCAAGAAGATGAACTATCCCACCCGCGTGACAAGCGTGAACCACTCCTCTTTCCATAGTGTACTGCCAAAACATTGTGTAAAAAATATTAGTCACATTTATAAAATAAAAACAACAATGATTAAATTAAAATCAAGTTGTAAGTTTATAAGCCCCCTAATTGATTTTCTGACTTCGTAACTGGCCGACAAGGGTATTTCGGTCTTTTCACATTACCTCGCACACGCCTAGGCCTTGGACATCATCAGGAAGCTTCATGGCTGCAAGCTTACTATATGTGCAGTCTGTTCTGAACTCGAACACCGGTGGAACCACAAACTGATGGAAATGTGTTCCGGGTGGTGCCCATCTTTGCTCTCTTGGTGTGGTCCATTTGCCCAAAATCCATGTCTAGTTAGATTAAACAAAGTTAATAATAATAAAAGGAAAACGTCCTTGTAAAAACACATTAGTACCCTTTACTCAAGTACTCGACTACCTACAAAGATTAGTAAACAACAAACACAATCTAACCTTGCAGTGTTTAGCCGCTTGAATCTTTGTTACTTGAACTAAAAGACTTTGATTCTCCGGTGAAGCTTCCTTTTGAATGCTCTTAAATCTTTCAATAGATTGAGTAAGCATCTACATGAAATTGTATATGCGTTTTAAATACTGTTTGGGTAACTTTCGACCTGTTTGACTCCTTTCGTTTAAAACTTTATTTTTATTATTTGGCCCAGTCGACGTGTTATAGATTAAACATAACCAAAATCGACGAATTAGGGTAAATGAGTCAAAATTGTCACCTAAAGTAATTAAAGAACTAACTATCCAATTTTAATCAAAATAAAACAGTAATTCAACTAAGGAGGTTATACACACTAGTAAAAAAATAATACAATTTAGTCAACTTTGGCCTTGTCCCAGTTTGCCTTTTTATAAAACAATTTAGAAGTTATACGCCTCAAAATGGAATCATGTATAAGTAAATGAGTTGAAAATGTCACGTAAAATTAATAAATGAAACGACAAAATATTCATTTTTTTTGTAAATTTAAAATAGAACATACCAATACTCTAATTTGACGACGAGCTAGGTAAAGGGCAATGGCTCTTCCAAGTTTAGAAGTAGCTCCGGTTAAGAACACCTCTTTTACATCTTGAGAAATCTCATTAAGAATCACGGCTGCAGTCAACGTGTTTCCATGGACAACTCGAACTTTAAGATCTGGATGTTTTGTTACAAAAAGTTTCCCACCTCCGTTCAAAGCTTCATTCTGTAAAACCATCGTTTAAAGCCAATTTGGTAACTCATGGGATCTAGTAAAAAATATGTTTGCGCTGAGCAGGTGGTCTTTTAAGGGGTTAAAGGCAGAATACCAATACAAGCTTGAGGGACTCAAACGCTTACCACGTCCACTCCCTCATACGCAATTTAAAGTTTTTACATTTGGAAAACATCGCAAATACAATTCTATATAAGTGTCTCATTTTATGCCTACAGAAAACATTAATAAATATGCTATTTTGTTGAATGTTTGCTAGAAAGGATGTTAATTTTCGACTATAGACAAGTATACAAACCTTGTTCAAGGCAGCGAGACTAAGGACCTTGACCCCTATCTTATCCGCCATTAGTATAGCTTCTTCAATTTGATTATTTATGCCGTCTTTCGCAAATGGTAAAAAATACTGCAATTAATAAATCAGATTACTAACAATAATATGCAATTTTAACTCTTAAGTAGGATGATAAAAAAATGGAAGAGAACTTGGGCTAATTAGGTACCATGAAACCAAATCTTGGCACAATCCAACTTTGAAGCAGTTTTCCTCTAAGATGGCAGAAAGAGAGCAAGAAAGGCTTGGATATAGCCCACATGATCAACACCACCAAGAAAGTAAAAGGCCACATTGGGAACAAGATAATATTAGTTGCAAATGGCAATGAACTTAATGATCTAAAAATAAATGGAACATGCATAGCTGACATGATGTCTACTCCATGTGCAAGAAACACAAACTCAGGTGCTTTCGCTTTCTTGCCTGCAAATACAATAGGAACATGTTAGGCATTTGAAATCGACGTTATATATGACAGTAAACTTAAAAAAAATACGTCAAACAACTTTCTTTTTAATAACTGTGAGAACCCATCATCAGAAACTCATACAGTTTGTGCTATCCCTTAAAAGGTTTCGAATAACTTATTTTTTTGTTGTGTATAAGTCATCTTCGAAAAGATATACCTTCATTCGAATGTATTTCTCTATGAAGGTCCCAAGATTTCTCGTTCATCGTCTTTCCCAAAACATCAAAAAGAGGCATAAATAGGCAGAAATTGGTCTTCATGTCTTTATGGTGTATAAAATGGTACCTAAAAAGAAAAACATACAAGTTAATACATCTTAATATATTTCTTCTTTTGTTTAATAGGGTAATTACATAAAAGAAACTAGATCAAAGTTGTTTTTATTTTTTATGCAATTAATTAGGATCTTAATCAACTAGCGAAAATTGCTTACGTTGGTGTATAAATAACATATTTGAGTATAGGCAGGGTATCGAAAATGCGATGAGGAACAACTTCAACGTTACTATGCCCCATACATCTAAGGAAATCAAAGCCCAAAATATAACCATAGAACATGGCGAATGAACCATGTCCGATTATGGTACTCCCGATGACTGGAACTCCTACGATCACACAAAGTAACAAATGCTCCAAAAATGTTGCATGCCCAGCTGCACAAAAATGGTAAACCGGATTAGGACATGGTTAGTTAAATGATAATAAATGTACTTCAATCAATTCATGTGTGTTGTTGGGTCGAGATAACGTCACAGGATAACCATATTATCTAGATTGGATGTCGATGACGACCAAACTATCATGTGGATTGCCCACGTATATTTGTTTTATAGTGGTTGTGGGCTCTTTAATTTATTAAATGAATTCCTTTAATAATATATAGATCCCAACGAAAGGACTCAATATTTTATATAAAAAAAAAGCTAGGGCTTTAGGTTTGTCAACTTTGGACAGTCGTTCTTTTCTCATTAATGTGAGATGGTGACTCGTTTTTTGCAAAAGTTTTTGAAGTTTACTTTTTTTTGTTCTTAGTCCATCTGTAGTGGGAAGCGCTAATTAGCGCCCCTCCCCTTAAAGTGATTGGCTGCAAGATGTTGGCACAATTTCCAAGAAGAAATGACGTTAAAAATTTAACGCTCTAAACCAAATTTGCAATGTTAGCGCCCTTTAAGGCCCCTATGTAGCGGTGTTGGGGGCGCTAATTTTGTTTTAAAGTCTCATTAACGCCCCACTACACATGGTTTTATTCACGAACGTGGGATAACAATTTATTAATATATAGAAGAAACTGATTAAGAAAAATCTATTAAACAATTTCTATCACACAAAGGTAGAATGGACAACCCACAATGATACATTGCAATTCTAAATATATTGATAATTTTACCTGTATAGGGATGGTTCACTTTAGAGCTATGATGTAGCCAGTGATATTGTTGGAAGAAATATGATGAATGTAACAATCTATGAAGCGAATAATATAGAGGTTCTGAAAGCCCAATATGGAAAAGTAAACAAGATATAATCCCACTTGTTTTCCATATAGGAAGATTGGTCAATGAAGGATTGATCCACAAGAATATTATTGAAGCTACCAAAGCTTGGAGTATGATGAAATTGTCCCTGTGATCATAAAGAAGACACATAAACTTCATCAAAACCACATAAACAAAATTAAGTGGATAATCGACAACGTTTTATAAGTAATTATATGATATTAAATAATTAGAATCAGATAGCTACTTTAGCAAATTCTTGAAATAGCGGAAGCTGCTTTGAGAATAAACGAAGGAAAAAAGACAAAGACAAACGCAAATCCAACTCTCCGACAGGCTAAGATAGCGAGATATAATAATATTTTCTTTTTATGGAGTTAGGGATGTTGGATAGATTCTTACTATCCATAGTTTCGTACACCCTTATTTTAGTATAGGTGTTTGCTAGAGGTATGCAAGTTGTTATTGAAAACCGATTACATAATAGTAACTTATCATCTTATATGATCGTTCTTTTCAAACACACACTCGAACGCCTTGAATGCATCACATACTCTTATTATTGGAAAATTGGCTTGTCGAATGATCAAAGAGACAAGAACCGCACATAAAGAAGTGATTATACAAAACTGATTATATGGCCATATAAATGATCATATAATACCATCATTCTTTTCAAAACGCGCGTTCAAACACCTCAAATGCATTAAACATGAAGGGTAAAGAGAAATTACCAATGCCATTCTTCGTCGATTTGATGGAAATCAATGCCTTCTTGAGATAATCGACGATTTCGATTAATAAAAAGCATATTGTTAAAAGAACTCCATAGCTGGTGCACAAGTCCTCTTAGTGAAGACAGGATTATAACATGAATACACCATGTATACTCACTTTGCCTCTTTTCATAGACTTTTGAATACATAAAGTCAATAAAAAGTGTCCCCAACAAGAGGTACTGATTCAACCAACAACTTAAAGCTATTAGAACACAAAACTCAAAAAATCTTTTTCAAGAATCAAAATAATATGGAAATTCATATAAACCCAATTGAAGGAAAAGAAAAAAAAAATACAAATTATCAAGAAATACATATATACCTTAAAACTGCCTAGATTCTGCCATGGCCAACCAAATAATGGAGCTCCTTTTTCCCAGAAGAAAAAGAAGAAGAAGAAACTTTATCACCTACTAAATCTTTTTCAATTTCTTGAAGCATATCTTGGTTTTGGGTATCCATTTTCCTAAAGAAAACTTATCACTTTAGAGTAGGCTGTTGATGATAGATGATGTTCTTGGAGCACAAATGAGGACTATATATACATGACACATATGCATATATAAATATATATATATATATGTATGAGAGAGAGAGAGTTATATAGTCATTATTTTTATTAGAGAATGCGAAAACCAAATAATTAAACAATTCCTTCTAGTGCTTTAACTATCGTACATGTGGTGACACAACTTCAACATTTAAAATGGGGCTGAAAATGTATGTTTAACTGGAGCTTTTAATTAGGAGGGACCAACCAAATAAAGAAAATGTGTTTCAAACGTACTAGGCTAAACTTGTTCTTTTAAGCCTAAAAATAAGGGGCATGGGCGTGCCTCTTATCGCCCTTGGTAAGGTCCGCGCTTAGGTACATGCCCCTCTTAATAAATCAGCAAAAGACTACGTATATTCTAAGATTTATGCAGTTTTCTAATCTCAAAAGATTGAAATTTTGTCACACTTGTGAAAATAAGCCAACTTCTAATTAAAATGATATTAAACGCTAGGTGTAATAAAAATGTTGAGGCTAGCAGTTAAGGGTATCAATCATACAAACTAGTTACGACTAACTATAATGATGTTTGGATACAGCATTGGGAATTAATGATGATAGCAAATGACCAATTGAAGGGCGGTGGGGGTGGTTTTTAGTTGAGGCTGGTAGCTTTTTTCAATTTTTGTAGTTTCCTCATTAATTTCTGCAATCTGAATATCATAAAACTAACATTTTTGTACCTAGTTTAATGCAATTATTATTATTACATGAACTATAACTATTATTATTATTAGAGTTAATAGCCATTTTCGTCCCTGAGGTTTGGTCCAGTTTTGCCACTCCAGTACAAAAGTTTTTTTTTTTTGCAATCACTTACCTGTGGTTTGGATTTTTTTGCCAAATTTCTCCTTTTCACTAACCCAGTTAAAAAATGTCGTTAGTGTCAGGGGTAGGGTTGTCTTTTTACCAGTCAGGGACGAATTTGGCATTTAAAATTCAGTTAACCTTGAGGGACTGAATTTGCCTAATGATGAAAGTTTAAAAATAAAGAAAAGACCTGCGGGTTGAGAGGCTCGAACCCGGGTCAGTTCTATGGAACCACACATACATAACCACTCTACCAAGAAGCAAGTTTGTTGAATAAATTTGAAATCAAAATAACTTAAACTTAAATAAAATACATCATCTTCTTCCCCAAACTTAACTTTCAAGAACCCTAACCCTAGAATCAGATTCAATTAACCCGAAATCGGACACGATTAAGCAACAATGATAAAGGGCTTTTTACTCGGAGTTAAACAACAATCAAAAACGACATAAAAGTTTCGGACTTACAAGGTGGCATACGGAAAAAAAACGAGGTGCACATGTTCGAAGCTTTGCGTCGAGATTAACAGACCTTCTGGTCACGTTTTGATTTGTTTTAAAAGTGGGGTTGTGATGCACAAAGGTTGTGTGATGTATTTCAATGATCAGTATATAAGGTTGACGGGTGGTTCAACGAACACCCTTTAATAGTGTTAAAATGCTTATTTTATCACATTTATTCGTGATATTGCTTGGAATTGGGTGACTACGGTTGCTTTGGTTGTAGGTGTAATAAGGAGCTAAAAATGACGAAATACGGGCTTTAGGAATGGACCGGAACGCATCGGGACGAGGTGGAATGCAAGAAAGAAAAGTGATGATTTTTCTAAGAGTCCACCGTACCCTTACGGTAGCTACCGTAGGGTTACGGTGGCTTCAGGACACAATTTTGCCACCGTAGGGCAGTGAAGAAGGGCCGTCAGGATTCTTAACCCACCGTACCCTTACGGTGGGACCGTAGGGGTACGGTGGCCTCTGCACATTTTTGTAACTCCCTTCTTTAAAGACGAATTTATGGTGCCTTTTCATCATCTCTTCCATTGTGAACGTTTCTAATCATCTTTTGGGCGATTTTTGGCTGAGGATCTTCATTGGAGACTTATCACAAACATTGGTTTATGTTTTTGATTCACATGAACATTACTATGATTGTTTTGATGATTCACCAAGTCATGCGAGGCTAAACTTTTGGTGATCATTTCGGGTGAAGGTTTTTCTTAAACTCATGTGTGTGATTTCTTATTTCTAGAATAATAACTTGGTACTTTGTCTTTGTTATTATGATGTATGAACACTTGCTTGTAATGTGTTGATTAATTTACCAAGTTTTAGTCTCTATCGTTCGTTCTTGGTGTTGCTAACAACCGAGATATCACGGGAAGGATTGGGGTTGGGTTATTGATTAATTGGTCATCGGGAAACAACCTCGCGTTAATATAATCCAGTACTTTGTTCCTTTTTATCAAAACAATTGCTTTTACATGAGTTATGTCTATGTAACTCTTTCTAGTGGAAATTTACACAAGTGTTTAGAGAAACCGGATCCTTGAATGATCATTGTTCCATAATTTGAAGAAACAATCTTAATTTTAAACAAGTAATTAGTTGTTCTTTTAGTTAAAATCAAAACACTCAAAATCTTAATCGTTTACTTTTTGTTTAAATAGTTAAATTGTAGTTAATCAACAAAACTAGAATTCACACATTTTCCACAAACTCCCTGTGTTTGATACCTTCTTGCCACTATACATTAGTTGTAATTGGGAAATTTTACGTGTACCACGACAAGCACGTCAAATTTTGGCGCCGTTGCCGGGGAGTAGTGCGCAACGTGTGTTAATTGATAGTTTTGTTTGTATTTAAAAAAAATATATAGTAAATTGAAAAAATTAAAAAAAAAAGAGGATGTATAAAAGTGTTATTTAATTTTTTTTAGATTTCACTTTGGGTGTTCTAGTTGTGCAGGTTTTTACTTGCAGATTTAGAACAAGATGAATTGGGTCGATGACGAGTTCGAACCATGTTATAGTTGTGTAAGTTTCGCTCATTGGACAGAAGATTGTCAAGATTGTCCAAAACCCGTACCATTTGTAAATCCACATTGCTTTTGTTGTGGACAAGTGCATGTAGATGAAGATTGTCCCATATTTTGGAGTGATCCAGAATATTGGGATGAATGTGGATATCTGGGTACCGGGCAACTCCATGTCGAGAAGACTATCATAGTTACTATGACTATGACTATGAAGAGACACGTTTCACAGATAACCAGGAGAATGATTATTATTATGAAAACTCACAATTATATTTTTCTTCAGGTTATTCTCAAGCGCAATATCAAGTTCCTTCCCATGAATGTGTAGATGTTACATATCAAAGTGAGGAGGAAAAGCGACTAGCTCGAATAGAAGAAAAATTAGTTATGATCGAGGAGTCGCTATCAACGCCTAACCTACCAAATTGTCAAAGAATTCGCTATTTAAATTTTAAATGCAAAATGTTATCGATGAGGGTCAACATAAACGAATCTCTTTCACCCTTGCCCGATGACATTAGAAACTATTCTCAAGATAAGGACGAGGTTGTGGAAAGTAATACCACGCCAAATCTTTCGCTTGTAGAAAAGTTACATTTGGAAGAGGTTGTTGTTGTTATTGATGCAGGTGTCACAAGTCTTACTCAAGAATCTCACAAGTCTCATCCCACACCGATTAACTTCATAAAAAAGGTGCAAGATGTAGATTCAAAAGCAAACATTAGGAAGGTGAGATTGCATGACATCGGACAAAGGCTAGTGAAATGGTTCTTCCCCAACAATCCAAAGCGCCCAATTCACACGCCAATCTTTAAACAGCTGTTTATTTGGCGTGTTAACTACCGAGCATACATTGGAAACTCGGTAGGCAAGTGTGCATTGAGACCACCTTGAAGGATATATGAGGTAAGGTCCGCTGAAGACCCATAAACTTAGCGCTTTTGGGATGCACCCCAAGTTTAAATTTTATTTTTGTGTGTTTTTTTGTATTTGTGGCGTTTTTGTGTGTTAGTGTTTATTTTTAGTTCGTGCACCTTAACCACTTTGGATTGCGAATGAAATGCTATACAACCAAGGTGAAGTTTTGGACATGGCGACTCCGAGACATCATCATATCAAAAGGGGAGTTGTTCTTGTCCTTATGTTTGTTTTTGTTTTTGTTTGTGCTTTTGGTTTTCGGGTGGTTGGGTGGTGTATTGAATTGTTGATGATTTGCTTGGGTTGTGAGAGTAGGTGGTGTGTTAAAAAAATTAAAAATCCAAAAAAAAAAATGAAAAATACCAAAAAGAAAGTTGTGGTGGAGTTAAAAGACATTGGTCTTGTGGTTGAAATTTGCGATCATTCCTCTCCAAAACCATGCATTGGGACAATGCATCCCAAGTGTGGGGATGGGAGGGAAATTTTTGGAGATTTTTAAAAATTTTTGAGGTCAAGTGCAATGTTGTAAAAATTGGAACACCTTGATTTAACCCCCATTAGACACACGGCAACCCTTAATACCCGTTTCTTTTTCTTGGTGAGAGTTGAAGCCACATATGTAAATAAATAAATTCTTCCTTTGTGAAGTGGCAAACGGGTGGGGGTGCACTAGAACTTGTGCTTGAATACAGCTTGAATCTTGATTGGGCATGGGTGTAGAAATGATAAGGGCATTAG
>JAUTDX010004294.1:0-26895 GCA_030844895.1 Ambrosia x helenae | reverse complement strand
CACAGTAAACTAGCGTTGCACGAGATAGGGGAAGACGCAGTTCAAGCAGAAGGTTACGGATCCAGCAGACATCTGCGACAACATTGGCAACGCCACGATATTCGGCTTCAGCACTGGATCTGGAGATGGTTGACTGGCGTTTGGAGGACCAGGAGGAGATGAGATTATCACCGAAGTAAACACAATAACCGGATGTGGAGCGGCGAGTATCCGGACAGCCGGCCAATCAGCATCCGTATAGGCAACCAGTGAATGCTGAGGAGAGGCACCCCAAGATGAAGTCCATGATTAGAAGTACCCTGCAGATAACGGTCAATACGCTTCAGTGCATTCCAGTGATCCTGTCTAGGGTCATGCATATGCATACAAATCTGTTGAACCGCCATAAGAGATGTCAGGACAAGTAAAAAGTGAGGTATTGTAATGCTCCTGCAAGGCTTCGATAAGACGAGGGATCATCATGAGGTGGACTGGAAGTTGCAGACAGTTTGGACTTGGGTGTCAACTGTGAAGTAGCAACCGGTTTGCAAGAGTCCATAGCAGCCGATGAATAATGTCTTTAACATATGCCTGCTGAGAGAGAAACAAGTGATCACCATCCCGAGACACCTGAATACCCAAAAAATAAGAAAGAGGGACCCAAATCTTTCATTGCAAATTCCCTAGATAATATATTTAATAATCGTTCCCGCAGGGCCGTGGTGGACGTAGTGTGAGAATAATGTCGTCCACATAAATCGAAAGATAAGCAACGTCGGACCATGATGATATATAAAAAGAGAGTTGTCTGATTTGCTTTGCCGAAACCCTTGCGAAATCTAGTGAATCGCTGGTACCAGGCCTTGGTGCCTGCTTAAGACCATATAAGGACTTCCGTAGACGGCATACGTGATCCGGAAGATCCCTGTGGCGAAAACCCATGCGTTGGTGCATATAGACTGTCTCTTCCAAGTTGCCGTGGAGGAACGCATTAGTAACGTCCAACTGATGAATAGGCCAAGACTCGGAAAGGGCTAAAGTGAGAACGAGCCGAACAGTAGTGGGCTTAACTACTAGACTGAATGTTTCGCCACAGTCAATACCCGTTTGTTGTTTCCGCCCATCACATACCAACCGAGCTTTGTAACGCTCCAAGCTTCCATCCGACCTGAATTTATGTTTAAATAACAAAAACATCGTATAACATTCATATCAGGGGTCCTAGGTACAAGCTCCAGGTCTTGTTTTTAATAAGTGCACTAAATTCATTGGACATGGCAGCGTTACCATTCAGGAGAGGACAAGGCAACCTGGGGGTTCTTTGGGACAGGGACAATGGTGGAAGTGTAGAGGTTAAATTGGTGTTTGGGTTTATGGATGCCGCTCATGGAGCGAGTATGGATGGTACGAGTTTGGGGAGGGGAAGAGGGGTGGGGTCGGGTAGGGACAGAATGAGTCGGATCAGGTGAGTCCAAGGGATTGGGTGATTGATGTATCGGGTCAGGAGAGGTGTGTGTATTTTGGGCTTGGTTTTGGGCCGTGTATTGGAGAAGATGGGTGGACTGTGAGAGAGATTTGGGGAGTCTGGGCCAGTGGAGGATGACCCGGGGGGTGTTGGATCAGAGTTGGAAGAGTTAAGTGGGCCAGTGGTGTTGTATTGGATTGGAGGGAACTGTATGAGAAGTATTAGTGGGAGTGGTGGGCCGAGGGGGTATAGTGGGGCGAGTGAGTTGAAGGCGGATGTTTGTGTAGATAATCCCAAACTAAGGGAGGTATGGTTGGGTTGAGGAAATCGTTAGGAGGGGGATTTGGTGGGAGATTGAATGGCATAGGGAAGACGGATTCTTTGAATTGCACATGTCGGGAGATGATGAGTTGGTGAGAGGTGAAGTCGAGACATTTGTAGCCCCGATGATTGTCGGGGTATCCAAGAAAGACACAGGGATGATAACGAAAATTGAGTTTGTGAATTTTGGTGGAGGGAGTGAGTGTGGGTAACAAAGGCAACCAAAAACACGAAGGTGCTCGTATTCCGGTGTGCAATTGTATAGGAGAGTGGTTGGGGATTTGAAGTTGTGGAGTTTATTGGGTAGATATTGAGGAGATAGGTTGCGGTTTCGAGGGCATGGTGCCACATGTTGGGAGGTAAAGAGGCTTGTGCAAGGAGAGTGTGGACCATGTTGTTAATGGTGTGGATTTTTGCGGTTCCGCCTTACCATTCTGAGAGGAGGTTATAGGGACAGGAAAACCGAAATTGCATGCCATTATGATTACAAAAATTGTAAAAGTTCTGATTTGCATATTCTTTGCCATTGTCACATTGAAATTGTTTGATTTTACGTTCAAATTGTGTTTGGATTAAGTTATGGAGTTTGGCGAAGGTTTCAAACACTTGTGATTTTGTGGCAAGTGGGGAAAGTCCATAAAAAATTAGTAAAATCATCCAAAAACAATATATAATATTTGTGACCACCCGTACTAAGTATGGGAGAGGTCCATAAATCGCTGTGAACAATGTCAAATGCAAGATGAGTAAAATTAACTGAATCATAAAAATGCAGTCTAACACTTTTGCCAAAAACACAAGATTGACAAAGTGTTTTATTATGTTTTCCATAGTCAAACAAAAGATGATAATTTCAAAGAATGTAACAAATTGTTCCAGGATGACCCAAACGTGATGCCAGCGATCTTGTGAAACTGCAACAAAAGATGATGGTTGAGTGGTCTTGAGAGGGAGTGGTGCAGTCAAGGGGTAAAGATCGCCGGTGCTATTGCATCGTAGGATAGGAGCCCGAGTTTTGAGATCATTCACAAGAAAGACAAATGGGTCAAATTCAATAGAAACTAAGTTGTCCGTTGTAAGGCGACGGACAGAGATTAGGTTTTTAATTATTTTAGGGGCAAAAAGGATGTTGTTAAGTTTAAGGGGTGGGTATGGTGGGGGTGGTAACACCTGGTTGCCTTGGGCCAATACAGGGATGGACATGCCATTACCAACAATAATAAATTTATTAGTGCAAGAATTAAAATTAGACGGGGAGTATATACCTTGGGCATTGGCCGAATGAGAGGAGGCACCAGTGTCCATCACGCCATGATCTGGTTGATTGATAGCCAAGGAGTAAAGGGCTTGTTCAATGTCTGTGGCCGAGTATTCAGTGTGGTGTGCCTGGTCGGGTCGAGGGCCAAGAATACCTGAGAGTTTTGGTTGTTGGGCCCGGAGGGGTAGGGGCATGGAGGTTGGGCTGCTTTGTTGCTGTTCAGGAGCGAGGGCCCACTGGGCCGAAGTCCAGTTACTCGGGAATACTATATAGGGGTGGTTGTTATTGGCAGGTGGGTTAGTGGGTATCTGGGCTGCTGGGTAGTGGGCCTGCCACGGGATTTGCCACGAGAGTTTATGGGCCGTGTGTGAGACTGATTAGTGGAGGTGTTTTGAGATTGGTTTTTCGGCTGGGTGTAAGAGGTGGCAGCAAGGGCGGACGCCGCTGACGGGAGGCCCGGTGTGACCTGGCGTTTCTTTTTGCTCTCCTCCATAGTGAGACGGGAACGGACCTCACTAAAAGGAGGAAGCGGGGTCACGGTTTTGAAGTAGGTAGAGATACTATCGTATTGTTCGGTAAGACCGGTTAAAACTTTGAGGACAAGGAGCCGGTTTTATGCCATGAAGCGTGGTAAAAACAAACTTAGTATACAAATTGCCCAATGAAAAAAGTTTATGAATAAAGTGATAATCAAGGCCAATATGCTTTGCGTATTACGGGAGACCGAATTTTGAGTTACAAATAAAGCATTGTGGTGGTTAGACAAAAATGGAATCATTTTCATTTTTAGGTTATTTATTTTTCGAAAGAGTTTTTTTAGGGGGGTTATCCAAAACAAACCACAATAGGTGAAGCCTCCATTCGGATCAATGGCTTCAGCCTCACCCAATAACGAGCCTGTCATGTTTTCTGAACTTCCTGAGTTGATGTTGGTGAAGCCACTGAATGACTTGGAGACTTCATTGAAGTCGCTGAACCAAAGAGAGGCTTCATGTTTGAAGCCTCTAAATGACTTGGAGACTTCACTAAAGTCGCTGATCCATTAAGTAGCTTCATGAACGTGATGTTACCCACATTAATACATGAGCCAAGCCTAGTGATACTCTTGAACAGTATAGATGGCCCATCATTCATAACATAGCTACAAGTCAATATGTGCACAAACCAGCTACAAGCCTACAAGCCCACGATCAGCTATAAATCCAAAGCTGATGATCAGTTACAAGTCCAAGATCTATATGCTCCAAGCTCATTCCATCTCATTAACATGTACCAGTAAAACCAACCAAGAATAAGAATTTATTATCAATATTTGATTATGTTGATTATAGAGAGGAATTCTATGTTCATTTTTAACAGTAAAACCACCGCTAAAATAAAATTTTGAGTAAAACATTGAATCAATGATGTTTTTTTCGAAGGTTGTCAAGGTATACCTTATTATGAAAGCATTCACAAGTGAACTTCTATCTCCATGTCTATACTTTTAACCAGTTCTCTCTAAATTTATCTTCAAATTTTGTTTAATCTATCACATACTATTTTCTCTCTCTATCTCACTCACAATAATTTATTTTTATTATTTGTTCTCTTTCTTAGATACTTACAAATATTTATAAAGATTATGATGAATGGTGGATCTCTATATTTAGAGAATCACTAGTCATAAAACTCTAAATTTGAAGATGGAGTAACACGTTTGCTTCCCAACTAGGACCTAGTTTTCCTTGACCTTCGGCCTTAGTAGCTTCATTGATACGAAGAACATACTCGCTTGGGAGGAACGTGAATGGCCACACCCTTACAATATTTTCCAATCTCTTTATTATAGTAAACTATAGATTAAATATTGGTCAGGTCGTACCTGCATATGATGCTTTACTGGACAAATCTCTAGACATCTTTTTGGAGATGGTTGTTAGTGCTTACATTTTATATATTTAGTTGTTAGTGTTTACATTTCATCTATTTAGTAAAGTAGTCGATTGACAATCTCTTTGTTGACTTTTTTCTTTCTAAGATGAACTTCATTCAAAAACACGCGAAAAAACTGTACCTTTCCAAGGCGGAGAGAAGAAGGCCGCTAAACACATTACAACAACATCAAATTACACCAACCTTTCCAATCCTTAACAAAATCCTTATGCCTATTAGAAAACCATAAGAACCAAAAGCTTTAATATTGGCTACAACCTCCACCACCGTGCTCCTCCTTTGATCGAAAACAAGCTCATTCCTAGCCCTCCAAATGCGCCAACAACACACCATAACCATACCTTTAATGATCTCTTTACGCGTAACCGAGACGCCTTCCACCTATTGCATATCCAGAATATCCTTCACGCTGAAAGCGAAAAAATTCGGCAGCCCAAGCCATCTTAAAATGCCATCCCAAACGCTCATCGGAAACTCACAAGAAGTAAAAATTTGGTCTACCCCATCCTCACAGAAAACACAACACCTATTGTCAATACTAATGTTCCTCCTTAATAACGCCAACTTGGTGGGTAGTCGATCCAACATAAGACGCCACATAAAGATGTTGCATTTTATGGGAACCCATTTACACCAATCAAGGATGTTAGGATTCGATCTCTCGATCAACACACCAAACATAAACAAACTGCAAGAGATAAAAATAAACGAACACGAGAACACAAGGATTTACGTGGTTCGGTCAGCTGACATACGTCCTTGGGTTGCAACCAGGATATTTTATTATTGCTTTCTGCCTCACTCGTGATGAGGATTACAAGTACAAGATGCCTACATTTATAACACAAAATTAGGGTTTACTACTTAATCCCCAAGAAAACTAATAATGGGCTAATTAAATAAAACGAGCCAGGTCTTCAATTTAATTAGTCTGCCACTTATTGTCTTCTAATCCGAGCCCAAATCAAGTCTCCATAAACCCAATAATCTCCCACTTGGAGGCTTGATAATCTTCAAACTGACATCCGCTGTGAACTTGTACCTCTTGTAATCTTCCTCAATTTCCTGGTTGCAGCGGCCTTCTCATCAGTTAACCTGAAGGCCGGTTGAAGCTCCGCCGAGCTCCAACACATAAATCATGGCTATGTCTGCCGCTGACCCATTCTCTGTCTCTACCGGCTCCCACTGACACGAACTGCCGAATCCTGAAACACTCTGAGAATAAACACTCTCCGAATAAAGCAGATAATCACCTGAAGAGGTTTCGACAGCTGGAATATTGGTTCTCTTAACCCATTGTCGTCTAGTAACTCTGACTGAAGCACAACTCATGCTCCCACTGCCACGAAAACCCTGACTGGTAGTTCTGAACCTTTCCTAGCACGCTCAACCTGAATCTTACCTGTGGCTCTGGGTTTATCATCTGCAAAACAAACCTTCTTCTGCCCACAAGACTCTGTGAACCCGACTTTGTTTCTCTTCTGAACTGGGACGGTCACTCCCTCAGATGGTAAACTGACCATGTAAAGCGAACCCCGCTTTCTTCCTCGAGCTATGACAAGATTTCTCTTGATAACTTTCCACTGCCCGTTCCCGAATTTAACCTCATGTCCCTGTTCATCCAACTGCCCCATTGAAATCAACTGTTTCTTTAAGCTTGGAATCACCCTGACATCCTTTAAAGTCCATGAACCGGCTGAAGTTACTATATCCATATCACCCATGCCCGTAACATCAAGAACATCATTGTTCGCCAGTCTTACCTTACCAAAGTCACCTTTCTTCAAATTCCGCAATGCTTCAGTGTTGTGGGTAGCGTGAAATGAAGCACCAAAATCCATGACCCAGGAATCCACATAACTCTCTACACTACATATTAATGCGTCATCATCTGAGCAATCGTTAACTTCTTTCTTCTCGTTTCGACATTGATTCCTAAAATGTCCAACCTCTTTGTAGTTCCAACAGGTAACATCACTTCGAGCCCTAGACTGACTCCTCATCCTGTTCTTGCTCCCACTACCTCTGTTATTCTTCCTTCCTCTGCCAACATTCAGTAATCACTTGATGATCCACCTGAGTTTCTTCGTCTGACATCTTCGCCCAGAATAAGATCCCGAATCCATCAAAAGTGAACTCGCTGGTAGAACTAGTAATCGCTGTAATAGTCCCTGACCAACTATCTGGCAATGATGATAACAGTAGTAAAGCCTGAACCTCATCCTCGAATTTGATACCAACTGACCCAAGTCTTGACAAAATCGAGTTCGAGTTGTTGATGTGCACTGTAACTGAACTTCCTTCTTTCATCTTCGTGTTCACCAGTTCACGTATCAGGAAAACCTTGTTAGCTGCCGAAGGCTTTTCATTAGGGGTGTAAACGAGCCGAGCCGAGCCTGAGCCTGACTGGGCTCAGCTCGGGCTCGTTAAGGTTTTGTGAAGCTCGAGCTCGGCTCGGTTCGAGCCTACAGTCTTGAGCTCGAGCTCGGCTCGCTAGCAAAATACAAAGCTCGAGCTCGGCTCGGCTCGAGGTGATTTGAGAATCTCAAATGATCTCAAAAGCTCGGCTCGAGCTCGCAAAAGCTCGGCTATAACTTAGGCTTGCGAGCCCAATCGTTAAGGCTATAACTTAGGCTCGGCTGTAACTCAGGCTCGGGCTCGGGTTCGGGCTCTAGCTCGTTAAGGCTCGATTAGGCCCGCGAGCCCAATCGAGCTTTGTATCTAGGGCTCGAGCTCGGACTCGATAACTAAACGAGCCATATTTCAGGCTCGGGCTCGGGCTTGTTAAGGCTCGGCTCGTTCGAGCTTTTCACCGAGCCGATCCGAGCCGCTACGTGTCATTTACACCCCTACTTTTCATACATATTAGAAAGTGCATCCATAATTCCACGCGCTGTGGTTTCCTTCAGAATGTTGAACGCAACATCATTCGTTAGCGACAATCTAATAACTGCCTTAGCCTTTTAACAAGGTCTCCCACTCGTCCAGGTTTAACTTCCCTGGTTTGTCACCCAGTACCATGTCCAAATCCTTCTGAACAAGCAAATCCTCCGTTTGCATTTTACACCAACCAAAGTCTTTTCCATCAAACTTCTCAATCTGAAGTTTACTACTCTCAGCCATCGTCTCAAACTGAGTATTTTCCTAACTTTAGATCTCGGTAAAACAACCAGAAAAATAAACTTGGACAAATAAAACAAACCCAAACGTGCTTGTGTGTGTGCGTTGACAAAAAAAAAAAAAAACTCCAAACAAAAATATATTATAATTCTTCAAGAAAAAAAAAAGCTACTGCTTTGTATTTTCCTTTTTTTTTCTTGTGAAAGGCCACGCAACAACATACAAAACAATTAATTTTTTTTTTTGTCCTTTATTGGTGCACGATATATGTGTTCAACGAAGAGAAGAAAACGAATCCTCTTTTCTTTTCTTACTCCATCGAACAAACAAAATTAGGAAACGCCCGACCTTAATTTTCGAGATCGATCGCTGGACCCGACGGCTAGAGATGTCGCCCACAACCCTAGATCGAATCAACTCCTCTCTGCGAATCGTGTGTAACGAGCCAAAGCTCTGATACCAGTTGTTAGGATTCGATCTCTCGATCAACACACCAAAACACAAACAAACTGCAAGAGATAAAAATAAACGAACACGAGAACACAAGGATTTACGTGGTTCGGTCAGCTGACCTACGTCCACAGGCTGCAACCAGGATATTTTATTATTGCTTTCTGCCTCACTCGTGATGAGGATTACAAGTACAAGATGCCTATATTTATAATACAAGATTAGAGTTTACTATTTAATCCCCAAGAAAACTAATAATGGGCTAATTAAATAAAACGGGCCAGGTCTTCAATTTAATTAGTCTGCCACTTGTTGTCTTCTAATCCGAGCCCAAATCAAGTCTCCATAAACCCAATAAAGGACTGAAACATTCTATGGACTGGTTTTTGCAACCTTTTTGTTCAACTAGCTGTGTAGACAGGGTGAATGATAAGGAACTGCAATGGATATTTGGTTTTTGCAACTTTTTTGTTCAACTAGGTGTGTTTTGACATTTTGATTATATTTGTAATTGTAAGTTATAACTGGTTCAGAGGTCAACATTTGTTATTTTGAAACAGGATAACATAAGCTAATCGTAAGCCATGTACTGGTCCTTCGAGTAATCGCTATACGACGTCACCGAGACCAACCCACTGGGATACCATCTCCATAAGTTTTGTTGACCTTGTATAGACTACCATTAGAGTTTGTAATCGACTCATATTTATGTTGGATTGTCGTTCTTTTTTTCTTATGTTGTTTCTTTTTCCTTTTGGTTTGTGTATGGTACGATGAAAGTTGTATGTATTTAGTATCAACAAATATAATCTTTTAAGTATATTGATATGTTTAAAAAACTTAAATATGTATCCAAACTTGCTTTTATGATGTTAATGTTAACTCATAGCATGTATGCACCAAAAGAGACCAATAAAGACGGTGGTGAAATAAAATTCGAATTTTTAGGTATGTTATTATTATTTTTTTAATCTAAAAGTTCATGATTTTTGTTTTGGGTCCGGTTCAGGTGAACAATATATACACATTTTTTATTTGGCTAATCACTTCTGTTATTTGGCTTAAGGTGCATTTAGTCCCTTATTGAAGACCCAAATTAAAACATAGATTTCCTTTTAAATAGCACTTCCAAATTTCCTAATAATCTGAATATGCAGTAATATTAGAAAAAAAATAATCCTAATTTCTTTTGAACAACATTTCTTTTTACATAAATCCATCTTAGCAGATTTCAAACTCTTAACCTTAAAGGAAAGCAATACTTTGACTTCAATGACTTTCCTAAATATACCAAACCTCCCACTCAAAAAAAGAATAATAAAAACAATATCCATAGTTTGTTTTATCGTAGTTATTTTGAAACTTGAGAAGAGGGGTGAGGATCGAACCTAATCTTTACTCACACTATATGCCTTAACCCCAACTCCATCTCAATATTTATTTTATAACTAATATTTGACCCATCGTTTGTTACAGACTTACAGCGGCGTTGAAACTTAGATTATCTTGAACTTATATTGTCAAATATTTGACCCAACTCATCTTCGAATAAAACTTACTTCACAACGTATACCAATAAAAAAAATGCACATAAAAATAAGCACAAAAACGCATTATAATTCACCTGATTCATTACAAAGAAAATTTTACTATTTTATCAAATTTGACCTAAGAGTATCGTTAATTTTATTGCTATTATAAAAATTGTACTCCCTCCGTCCCAATTTAAATGTCCCATGTCAAAAAAACACACATTTTAATAAATCTTTTATTTGTATGTGGTAAAATGACAATAATATCCTCAAAAGTGGTGATTGTGTTTTGTCTTTTATGGGCACAAGTGAAAATTACATTTCTATTTTTGGAAAGAGACATTTAATTTGGGATAAACAAAAAAGGAAAGAAGGACATTTAAATTGGGACGGAGGGAGTATTTTATAGACGATGAGAATATGAGATCAGTATCATACCACATTATACTAGTACCAAATTAAGCTAAATTCAAACTTAATTATCCTTTCCTATCATTAAAAGTTCGTTAGTACCAGTATCCGTTACAAAATTATTCATCCCTAATTTCAGAGGATTGTTTAAGCTTTACATTTTAACCAGGGGAGCAAACGAGCCGAGCTCGGCTAGTTCGAGTTCGAAAAACTTATGAGAGCTCGAACTCGGCTCGTTTAGAGATTTGTTTTCAAAGTTCAAGCTCGGTTAGTTCGAAATTTCTTAAGCTCGAGCTCGGCTCATTTACTATCTATTAGTTAATATATTAAATAAAAATAATATAAATAATAGGCTCGGAGCTCGATAAATGAAGCTCGGCTCGAGCTCGTTTAGTAAACAAGCTTAAATGAGGGGGTAAATATTATTAAATATTAATTAATAAAACTAATATCATATTAAGGCTCGACGAATGCCAGACTTGAGTTCAGGCTCGATTAATAAACGAGCTTTGTTTAGCTCGGCTTGATAAAACAAGTAAACACAGATACGAAATGATACGAACCGTTTAACGCCGGAAACAATATCCATACCACACTCAACCTACCTTACTTTCATCTCCCGTTTTCGAACCGTAAGCTTCTTATATTATTATTATTATTAATTATTCTCTCATGGCTGTTTTTCTAACGACAAATATATTATTTCGTTCACTACGTTTTGCCTCTACCAAATATTATTATCTGCATCTCCAATTCCTTCTATTTTGACTAACTCTCTCTCAAAGGTATCGTTATTTTGACCTTCTTTTTATTATTAATTTATCTAAATCTTCCTTTATTGTATCGCTTCGTTTCAGGTTTCCTTTAACCGACGTCGTTTCGTGTCAGCTTCAATGGCTTCTGATAATGAATCGCCCGCGAAGAATCCGGGGCTCCGAAGTGACCCGCCGGATGAAGAAACCAAAGGATACTTTATGCAGCAGACGGTAGTTTATTAATATGTTTTTAATTTAATTTAATTGTGTTATAGTATTTTGTTAAATGAATAGAAATTAGGTTAATTGGTTTGTTTGTTTGTTCAGATGTATAGGATTAAAGATCCGAAAGTGAGTTTGCAGTTCTACTCGGATGTGCTCGGAATGTCGTAAGTGTTATTGTTATTGTTGTTGTTGTTGTTGTTCTATCTGTTGATGAGTTTTTGAGGTTTAAATGAAACTAGTATTAATCCCGGGGCGTAAAAGAGTAGAAACTCGTAAAACAAAAGAAATAAAAGACGAAGAAAATAAAACGAAATGAGAAGTAGATGGGAAAACGTTGAACCATGCACGTGAAGCGTGAAACATAGAAAACAATAACTAACTTGATCTACGAAACGTAAAAATAGGTGTAAGAATGTTGTACCACACAAGCGTTGCGACTTGTTGACTCGGAATTTTGACTGAAACATAAAAATGAAAAATTTGTAGAACATGAAAAGTATAGGGACAGAAGTTGGAAGTGAACGTGTTGGGGTTAAATTGTAAAAGATGGAAAGAGATTGGAGTTAAATGTAAAAAAAGAAAAAAATAGAAGTGGTACGAAAAATAAAGCTAAAGGTACAACCATTAATGCACAACCAAGTTGATATTTAATATGTATAATCAGTGGCGAATCTTGAACGAAAAGTCTGGTAGGGCCGGACTCAATACATATAACAATTTTCGGTAAAATTTACACTACGAAACAAAAAAACTGGGTGGGCCGAGGCCCGGTCTAGCCTTCACAAAGAACCGCCCCTATGTATTATAATAATAAATAATAATAATAATATAAGGCCTAATTTGGTATGAGATTTTGTATAGTGGGATTTTAATTTATAATGGTGATGTGTGTCTCATTTTGTAACTGCAGATTGCTTAAGAGACTGGATTTTCCTGATATGAAATTTAGTTTGTACTTTATGGGCTATGAGGTAAGAGATTAAACCTTGCAAGTATCCATCTTGTTTAAATAAAAAATGAGGCGCGCCCTTGGTTTTAAAAAGCGAGAAGCGCACAAAAGCGCTTCGCTTTTTGTACTCGAGGTGGAAATAATGATTGTTTTTTTAGATATTTCATAATTCTTATAGGTTTCTAGCATCATTTACCCAATATTTAGACATGAATAAGTCTTATATATGTTTTGATATTGAAAATTTGAAATTGCATACATGTACAACCTGAAAAGCATGTTGTGCCACAATCTGCAACATAAAAATGTTGGGAATACATGAGGTGCATGTTAGGGTCAGCTTTTTGCCAAAATAGGTACCTCAAGTCGCTTCTCGTAAAACGTGTGCCTTGCGTATATAGATTGAAGCGTTGAGGCCAGCGCAGCTGCGCTGTGCCTTACAGCGCCTCGCTCTTAGGCGTGTTTCAGACTCTCAGGCGTGCTTTTTTAAACCAAAGGCACACCGAGACGATAAGGTTTTAAAAGTGAGGCGCTATTTATTTATATAAATTTTCGTATCAAGTCTCATATGTTTCTAGCTCAGTTACCCGAAATTTAGACACAAATAAGCACTGTATCAGGTTAAATATATAACTAACCTAGTATGTACAATCTAAAAAGTATATGTAGAACGTCTCGGTGGACAAAGCCTTCCCCCATTCAAAAAACAAGCTCCGAGACTGCGTTTTATGCTGAGTTAATGTGCGCTTTTTGTGCCTCAAGTGTGCTTTTTTGTACACCTCGCCTTTTGTAGTCTGAAGCTCAAGCCTAGGCGGCTGTGCAGACACACTTTTTTTAATTAAGCAGTCCACAGATGTGTTAGGCACTTTTCTTATTGTTAATACTTAATAGTTTGGTTCGTTTATCGTTTTGCATAAGCAAATCTTTTCTTTGTAATCTGAGGCAGCCAAATTTGTTTACCAGAGTATTTAATTGACTTGTTGGAGTTCTAATGAATCTTCTGCGACAGGATACCTCATCAGCTCCTAAAGATCCAGTTGAGCGTACCGAATGGACATTCGGAAGAAAGGCCACTGTTGAGCTTACACAGTATGAGATATCAGCATGCACTCTTGTTCTTTTATTTATTCTTAGATTCTCCATGCATATTTTGGTATTGTCAGCCCGATCTTTGATGCTAACCTTTGTTAACACTTTTCTAGCAACTGGTGGGTACCGAGAATGATCCCAAGTTCGAACCCTATCATAATGGGAACTCAGACCCTCGTGGATTTGGTATGGCGCTATGCTATCTAACATGCATAGTTTGGATACATAGTTACATACACAGACAATATGTAAGATATTTGTTTCATGCAAGTAACATGGTTCTTTTTTGGCTCCAGGACATATTGGTATAACAGTTGATGATACATACAAGGCATGCAAAAGATTTGAAAGTCTAAATGTTCCATTTGTCAAAAGCCTGATGAAGGTAACTTTACCTCTATTGACATTACATATTTACAGTTTGCTTCAGATGTTATGATGCTTTGCTTATTAGTCAAAACTCAAAACTCAAAAGTACTAGTTGTCAACATTATTAGCTTTGGTTTGTTTTTATAAATTTTTAGCAGCATAAGTCTACCAACTAGTTGAATTACTATTTATAGATGGTAATAATCTTCAAGGTTTTTCATATGAATTGAAATGTTATTGCGAAACGACTTATGGTTACTACTGATCAGTTTAGTATGGTAAATGGTAATGTTCTTCAAAGTTCTCCATATAATTTTTACGTTTTGGAAAACGACCTAGAGTTTCTATAATATGATGATCCATTCTAAAATAATTGTGATTGATTTGGGTAATTTTTGGGTCATTCAATTTACACAATAGGTCAAAACGGGTCACTCACTCATTCTTATAAAAATAGCCAACTTAAAACCGGTCCAAATTGGCCAGCGCCACCCACCGCCAATGTCTGTCACTCACTCACTCACTCTTATAAAAATTGCTACTTTTTATTTAAAGCAACCCGTTATCTCGGTCATGACTTATTTTGACCCAAACCCAATTGGTACTTTTGCAAAACCAGCTGTAATGTTATTTGGTAAATGTTACACCAACTGTAATCGCAGAGACATATATTGACTAATATGTACCATTTTATATTTTTATGTGCTTGTTGCTATACTGGTTTCGTCTACTGAACACTTTTATCTTGGAGCAAATGGGAAATTTGGTGATTAGCAACCTTGTTGCAGGAAAGATGAAAGGGATTGCATTCATTAAGGATCCTGATGGCTACTGGATCGAGATATTCGACACTAAGAACATAACTAATGTAGCCCAGGCTGCTGGTCCAAAACCAGAGTAAAGGTATTTCCTTCCCCTTTGAAGCATGCCCTTTACCTTTTCATGATTTAAAATTTTAGTAAAATAAAGTAGTCATGTTGTAAAATGTTTATGCAAGGGAAACGATCATATTTTTTAGGTTTAATAATTCCACGGTTGTTGTAGTTAAAAACATTTTTTTACATCCAAGACTCGGTTGTCTGAATTCGATCCATGTAAGATCTTGTGAATTTTCATGACATGTAATGAATGCAACCTTTTAATTGGACATTGAGAAATATCCCTACTACTTCGTGTTTGCAGGACATTAGGGGTGCAAACGAGCCGAGCAGCTCGCGAGCTACTCGAACTCAACTCAGTAAAAAGCTCGAAATGAGCCAAGCCGAGCTTAAAACAAATCTTGTTTATTAATTGAGCTCGTGTTTGGCATGTGAAGCTCGGCAGGCTCGTTGAGCCTTATCGAGCCTTAGTGTAATATTAGTTTTATTAACATTTAATAATATTTACCCTCCATTTAAGTTTTTTTACTAAACGAGCCCGAGCCGAGCTTCATTTATCGAGCTCTGAGCGTATTGTTTATAATATTTTTGTTTAATATATTGACTAATAGATGGTAAACGAGTCGAGCATGAGCTGAGCTTGAGCTTAAGAAAATTCTAACGAGCCGAGCTCGAGCTCTGATAAGTTTTTCGAGCTTGAGCTCAGCTCGTTTGCACCCTAACAGGATATGTTTATGCTATGTGGGTCACAAAACTCTTGGTAGCGTCTTTTGTGTTCCAAAAATGTTCTGTTAAAGTGTATGTTGGTGCAGACTATATCAAATGCTTGTACGCCGCAATGCTGCATCCATATGGAAGTCAGAAGGAAACATTATGAAGGTACAATGGTTGTAACACTAGGTACAAGTAGTATTGATTGAATCTTGTGGATGGATATAGAGGTTGCAAAATGGACGAGTTGACAATAATAAGTTAAAACTGAGTCGCGGTGAATCATTATGATGTTTGATATGTTTAATATAGTAAATATGATTACAAAAACCTTGTGTTAAGTAATGGTTTATTTGTTTTTAAAAACAATCTAGGATATTATAACAATAGTGTCACATGAGAACAATTTCGAGCCGATAACAAGAGTAGAGAAGCCTATGTATTCAGGAAATATAATTGCACCTCTTGAAGTTCGCAGCGCTTCCTAACTCATTGAATAAGTGACTATGTAGTTTGTCCCATTTCAAGCCTTCGATTGTACAATCGCAGCTCTTTTTGTTTAGTCGTCAGTTCATCAGCCATAGCCCACT
This sequence comes from Ambrosia x helenae, assembly GCA_030844895.1. Lineage (NCBI taxonomy): Eukaryota > Viridiplantae > Streptophyta > Magnoliopsida > Asterales > Asteraceae > Ambrosia > Ambrosia x helenae. The sequence continues at coordinate 10,858 of JAUTDX010004294.1, read as the reverse complement.
TCAAACCTTCAATCTTCAGTCGGTCTTATTTATATTGCCACAACTTGCCACTTCTATTTAGTTGGGTTTAAAAGTGCTGATCAAAACAATATAAAGCTAATGGGTTTAGTTGGTACATAGATTTAATTGTATTATCGGTGTAATTGTTTAACTGGTCAAAACTAAATCAAAAGTTAATTCGTTTAACAAAGGAGTATTGAATTTAAATAATCTCAACTATTAGTTATTGGCCGTCACCAGTCCCAACTAGCAAAATATGTGTTGGCGGTCCCACATTTTAACATATTAGCCACCAACGGACTATGACAAAAAATAAATATGTTCCATTTGGAAATTAATTTAGAATTCTGTTAGTCATAATCTATTGGTAGCCAATATATTAAAAGTTGGGGCCACAAGCACACATTTTATTAATTGAGTGATGGCGGCCAATTGCTAATGCTAAGGATTATTTAAATCCAATATTTCTTTTAACAAACAAGTTAGGTTTTTAAAACCACTTTTATTCTTGTATGTATATAAAGTTGTGTTTAAGTACACTACTAGGGGTGCAAACGAGCTGGGTAGCTCTCGAGCTACTCAAACTCGACTTGGTAAAAAGCTCGAAACGAGCCAAGTCTTATCGAGTCAGAGTGGTTCTCGAGCTTAAAAAAAAGCTTGTTTATTAATCAAGCTCAAGCTCGAGTCTGGCATGTGAAGCTCAACAGACTCATCGAGCATTAGTGTAATATTAGTTTTATTAACATTTAATAATAATAATATTTACCCCATCATTTGAGCATGTTTACTAAACGAGCCCGAGGCGAGCTTCATTTATCAAGCTGTGAGCCTATTACTTAAAAAAATGTTTATTTAGTATATCAACTAATAGATAGTGAACAAGCTCAAGCTCGGCTCGTTTCCACCCTAATAAATGAATAGCTACTATTATTTCATTAGTTTGCACCCTAATAAATGGAAGGACTTAGAAGTAACACATAACTTCAATTAGAGTGATGTTTTCTAACGGCTGTAAGAAATTTGAAAGCCCATATGATTATCATATGAAGTGATAACTCAATTGAGTTATGCAAGGTTTAATATCAAATATATGATATTTGACTATTTGTGTATGTAAAGATTACATGGTTGCAAAATGGATTAGTGTTAATCAAACGCACTAGATAGACACTATTCATAAGTCATAAGAAGTTTAATGCATAGTGCTCGAGTATATCTTATGAGTTGTACCAGACTAGACTTACAAAACCCGCATAGGTTAAAACCCAAACCACTAATTATAAATAGGCTAGGGATTTTCAATTGGGGAACCGGTTTTTTTTAGCCAAGGCTACAAACAATAAATCACTTCAAGTGTATCACATGACAACCAAGGGAATATATAAAGGGTTATTACACCTACATATCTTATGCATGATTCAACCGTTGGGTTTTCATTTGATTTGTATGTGTTTCCGATTATCTTCATTTATGTGTGAGTAGAGTTGAACATATAAACCGGTTTTTAACCAACACAAAACCAAAAAGTAAGCTAGATAGACAAAGACCGGCTAGGTTAAACCGAAACCGCTTGTTATAGATAGTTAAGGGCCTTTCGATCAGTGAACCGGTTTATAAACAGGCTCTTTTAACCCAGGGCCTATATATTGACATAAGTATAGATGACAATAAAAATATCATTCACAAACTGGTAAGAAAACATGACCCTAGTAAGAAGAACACAACATAATTCATTGTGATAGTTATCTATTTGAGAACATTGCAACTTTGCAAGAGTCAGCAAAATTAAATTAAATAATATTAACAAAAAACATTGTACTAAAATATACAGAAAAGTTACCCGTCATCATCTTGAACCTTGCGATAGGCCGATAGTATCAACCTTTATGTGTGGTTTTGAGCTAAAAAGTCAATATTAATTTGCAAGTTTATGGCTAATAAACTGCAAATGACACGACCAGATAACCAAGCCAATTAGGTGAATGATACGTTATCCTAAACCGAAAATGACACGGTTTTAGGCTAAGAAACTAAATTGAATAATTTGATAATTAATAAAAAGTTTTTCCTTTCGGAAGTGATCATTTGACCCTCTATCTATGCTACTTCACTCCGACTTTTGTTCATGTGACATGCTTTTACTCGATGCGTATTCATATAACAAATTAAATGTAAGATACAAAACTAATTAAAGACTTTGACAACCGAAGAAGTTGTACTTTGATGGATAGGTATGTGTAGTTCTATTAATAACAAGTAAAAAAAATAATATGCGGTGAACGTGGATCGAACACGTGACCTTCAGATCTTCAGTCTGACGCTCTCCCAACTGAGCTATCCCCGCTTGTTGATATCTAAACACCTCCAATCTTTATATTAATTAGGAAACCTTTGTAATTGGAAACAGGCCGATTTCTTTTATATATTTACCTTAATTAAACAAATATACATGCGCCTATAAGAATGCATGGTTTCCTATACTTAAAAAAAATTATGAACATTTTTTTAATATAGTATCCTATCAGCATTTATAATATTATGATTTCTAAGGGGCTGTTTGGTTGATTAAGTGCTGAATCATTAAGATGATCTGAATGGTTAAGAGCTGAATCATTTAGCATCCTTTATTAGCTTAATGGTTCAACATTTAACCATTCCATTCAGATGCTGAAACAAACAGTCTGAATGCTGAATGATTCAAAACTGAATAGTTAAGATGCTGATTGAGAGCCTACCAAACAGGCCCTAAGTATGCTAACGTGATGATAATTTCTACATATTCCATTATAAAAAGTGTTATTTTTATCCTAAATAGGTTTGTTATAATATGACAAGCATTTTAAATAACAAAATAATAATAGTTGTAACATTATCTTATTCAGATAATTTGGTATATTTAATATTATATCCAAGTATGTTATTAGTGGCAAGTTACATTATGTTTGTGATCTTTTACGTTGATATATTATTAGACATGTAGTTACAAGTTGTGTGTTAGAATATGTTCTATACATCTTTGACTTAATTGTCAGTGTAGAGAAACATCCCTCATATATCTAATCATATCGTTATACACTTAAACACATACATGAGTTTTGAACAATAGCCCTGCCAATTAGTGGCGAAGCTTGGTTCAAAAATTAAGAGGGTGTTAAGAAACATGGATCTTTACTAAAAATACTCTTTATACCAACCCAAGGATTATTACACCCAACGAATTTACAGATTACAATAACAAATCTCACTACAATCACACTCACTCTCAATCAAGTTATCAACAAGATAACCTGATAACTAAACCTATCAGATTTACAGACACACTTGGTTTATTCGAGATGAAAAACAAAGACTCAATATCTAAACCCTAGATTTATGAGGATGAAGGAGATCTAAACACTGGAAACAAAATAACAAACAGCTAAACTAAGAACTGATCTCGAGAACATCCTTTTATAGGCAGGAATGAGGCTCGGGTAGAAACACACCCGAGCCAAGGAGAACCACAGGATCATCTTAAAAAACCACACTCTTAAAGTCTCTGAGCCGTTGATTTAAGGTTTGGGGATTGCCACGTTGGCAATCCACACCCAACCAGACTTAAAGACGGGCCAGGCCATTTAATAGACGAATTGGGCAAGCAACTTTCTTCTTGGACTTTATCCTTTGCTACTGGACCTCTACACAGCTACAAGCCCAACAATATTCCAGATCCAATCCTCAGCCCAAATATTTTTTGTATATATGCAAAATATAAAAAACAAGAATAAGAATAACTAAAAATAAAAATAGACAATTATGATTAAAACTGGAAATGTTGTTTTATACCTTACATATTTTAACAGAGGGGCCGGACTCAATCTTTTCCGATCAGTAGTGGCAAATCGGTAGGGGCCAGACTCAACCCAGACTTGATTTACCTACAAAAATCGTAAATTTCTACCAATGCGCCAAAAAACAGCGGGGGCCAGGGCCACCCCTAGCCCATTGTATGCTTCGCCCCTGCTGCCAATTATTTGATCTTCAAATAATTATAAGTCTTTTCTCAAATATTATCATAAAAGATTTAAATTGTACTTGGCCTGAATTGACCATTTAATATTCACTTATTCAACACTTGATGAGGATGTTTTTATTACCCATCATGAAAGTCAATCTCCTTCACCATATGGTTAAATTACTTCCGTGATCACAACTTGGATTGTTGTATTTATGTTTCATTTTTATTAGACCATCCGTAGTGAAGCGTATAGGGGGCGCCAAACAAAAAATCCACGCGGTAACACCGGTACATAGGGGTGCGAAGAGGCCAAACCATCCGGAAGCGTTATAAAGATAACGCTGGACAATCTTTGTAATCCACCAATCAAACGTTGACACCTCAATCCCTCCAACCCCTCCACCTTTGCAACGGCCAATTATCATCTGAAGAGGTGGTGCTAGGGTTCGGACGATGATAGGGCGGCGATGGTGGTGGCCAGAGCTGTAGAGAGAGAAAAAGAAGAGGGAAAAGGAAGAAGAAGAGGTAGGTGAATGGCGGTGGTGGTGATGGTGTACGGTGGTGGTGGTGGTGGGTGTGTGAGAGATGATGAAGAAGAAGGGAAGAAGGATAGTTGTGATGATGGGTGCCACGTGGACCAATCAGGAAGAGAGGCCTTAATTTTTCACCCTCCACTACACATATGGTCTTATATCTATATCTATAACGTACGTGAGATATTTATTTTCTAAGAAGACTTATTAACAACCTAGGTATAAGACAAATGGTGTTATTAATATTCTCACCTAACCTATTACAAATGGTATAGAAAAGATAACCAAATAGTGCCCAAACTTAACCAATAAACATTGTCTGTGATGTATCGTAGAAAACAATTTTCCCTTAGTTTGTGTAGATAGTTTAAATGCTATGTGTTAATGTTTTAACACGACTATTGAGCCCGAACATTACACTATAACTATATGTGTCATTTTCTTTTTCTTAAACACAAACATAGGTAGGTTACAAAATACAACACATGTTTAATATGATCAAATGTAATTGTCTCACGATCACAGATGTGGTGACATATTTAACACGATTACATATAAATATTGAGTAACATAAATGACCCGACACATTAACATGATTATTGACACGTCTCACTAAAAACAGTTAGCTAGGCAGGTTGAACCCGTTTGGACAATTTTTCTATCGTATCATTAACATTGAACCGTTTATGATCCGAACATGTTTATCCAAAACACTATCCTGTTTTTATGGTGTCAAGCTATATGCTCTTACCGGGTCATTTTGAAGGAAGTTAGCAATTTTTTATTCATGATGCTAACTTTTATATTATTCTTGTGTAACAATAAATAGTTAGTTTTTAATCACATTAGCTTGCATATTTTAAATCCACAATGCCTGCAATGCAACATATAATAGTAGCACTCATTTTGTTGTCATCCTAGCAACAAAGCATATTTGTATACAACACTTGATATCTCTTTTTATTTACATAAGCACAACTAGGGGAAATGAATGACCCACCATCACTCTCCAACCACACCACCACCATCACCACCACAGCCACCGGAGCAATCCCAACTCACCATATCACCCTCAAGTCCTCCGCGGCGGTGGTTCGCCCTTTTCGCCTCTTTCCTAGTCATGGCAGGCGCGGGCGCCACCTACCTCTTCGGCGTCTACTCCCCGGACATCAAAACCACCCTACACTACGACCAAACCACCCTCAACCTCATAGGATTCTTCAAAGACGTCGGTTCATCCGTCGGTGTCATCTCCGGCCTAACCGCTGAATTCCTCCCAACATGGTGCCTCCTCCTCATAGGCGCCACAGTCAATTTCACCGGCTACTTCATGATCTGGCTCGCAGTGACCTCCCGAATCCCCGAACCGCGTGTTTGGCACGTGTGCATGTACATGTGCATTGCAGCCAATGCACAAAACTTCGAAAAACACCGTGTTTTAACCATAACATTAAGAAACTTCCTGAAAATAGAGGGGTTGTGTTGGGTTTGTTAAAGGGTTCACTGGCTTAAGTGGCGCTATTTTAGCTCAAATATATTTAGCCGTTTATGGTGATGATTCTAAAGCTGTTATCTTGTTGATTGCATGGCTTCCAGCTGCTTTATCCATTGTTTTTGTTTATACAATTAGGGAGATTAATGGTATTAAAGTTAAAGAAGTGATGAGCTTAGGGTTTTTTATCAGTTTTTGTATGTATCTATTGTTCTTGCTTTGGTTATTATGGTATTACTATAGCTCAAAAGATGGTGGCTTTTTCTCCGGCTGGTTATGCCTGCGGCTGCGCGCCGCGGTGTGTTTGCTACTCTTTGCACCTCTAATGATCTCAATTAAGCAAGAACTAGTAATCTTGAAGAAAAGAAACCAAGATGGAATTAGGGTTTTTGAGGTAAAATAGAGAATTTGGATGATGATGATCATGATCAAGAGCCAAAATCAAGATTATCTTGTTTTGGAAATGTTTTTATGAATAAGCCCGAAAGAGGGAAGATTATTCGATTTTACAAGCGTTGTTAAGCGTTGATATGGTGATTCTCTATGTTGTGACGTTTTGTGGGCTTGGGACAAGTTTTACCGCGGTCGATAACCTAGGACAAATTGGGGAGTCGTTAGGGTACCTAAGAAATCGATAAGTACATTCGTGTCGCTTCTAAGTATTTGGAATTACTTTGGAGAATCTTTTCGGGATTTGTCTCAGAACATCTTTTAGTCAAGTACAAATTCCCTAGGCCACTTATGATGACATTAGTACTTTTTATGTCGTGCATTGGTCACCTGTTGATTGCTTTTCCTTTCTCGGGGTCTGTGTACATCGCGTCTATAATTATTGGGTTCTCGTTTGGTGCGCAACTACCATTGATTTTTGCTATTGTTTCGGAGCTATTTGGATTAAAGCGCTTTAGCACGTTGTTTAATTGTGCACAGTTGGGGGGCCCGATTGGATCGTATTTTTGAATGTGAGAGTTACTGGGCCGATTTATGACCGACAGGCGATGAAGGTGTTGGAGAGAAGTGGTTTGGATCGATCTTCGGTTAAGGAGTTGGTTTGTATTGGTAAAGAATGCTATAGGTGGTCGTTTATGATTTTGGGTGGTGTTTGTTGCTTTGGTGCATTGGCTACACTTGTGTTGGTGGCTAGAACAAGAGAGTTTTACAATGGTGATATTTTATAGCAAGTTTAAAGAGCAAAAGGGGGGTGTCAAAGATTGAAGATTCACAACTCGGTTAGAGTTGACTCGGTTAAAAATATAACTCGTTTTTTAGGAGTTGAATTAAATTGGATGAAAAATGGTGAATGCGTTTGATTGACATGTAGAATGAGATGAAATTAAGTTTTCTTCTCGTTTGTAAAATTATAGTATTTGATTCAGATGCATGATTGGAAAAAAAAAATACATATAAATGTGTAAAGGGTTTTTTCACATTGTCACTATAACGAATAAAATTTCGGATTTTGTTCCTTATGGAGGAGTGATCTAGGTGGGGATCATTAACATTAGTTTTGTTTCTTTGTACTTTCCAAGCTCCTGGCTGTTTAATTCTTGTTTTTAATTATTTATTTTTTTGGGGGATAGATCCCATTCAAGCGGTCCGCCTTTCATCATCTATACTAGCGGTCACGCACGAGCCTATAGAAAGGATTTCAGTGCCACTCTTTAGATAAGAAGTAGAATGCGCCATCACCTACAGCCACTTCCTCTGCCGGGACTTCCACGAAATGAACGGTGTTTTGCTGTTTTTAATACATCGGCGTCTTTAAAAATAAAGAAACAAACAAACATAGAATTCATGGTAACGAAATAGTGAAAAAAAATTATGTTACTATGTCAAATGTTGCCTAAAATGTAAAATCAGCTTGGTTCTAGCGAGGCTACAAGCCTAACTTGCTCTTTACAAATTTTCAAGTTAATGTGAGTTTCTTGTGTTAAGACTCACTCAGAGAATGCACAATGGTAGAAGCGCTCTTTCAAACCGTCACCGCAGCATGTCACATCATTCCAAACCACAACCTTTCTCTACCAACCTTTTTCCTACGACCATAACTCTTTCAAACCTCCACTTAATCACCTACTGTTTCTTTTATTTAATTTATACCCAAAAAAAATGTTTTTTTATTTAATTTATACCAAAAAAATTATTTATTCAAAATGTACAAGACGGACCAACAGCCTACCTTTTGGAGTTTGGATCCCTCCATTTGGGAGCTCTCACTCACCCCATTAAATAACCCAACTAAAATAATTCCTTCAATTATTGAGCATCTAAAATGCTAAATCCATTGGTGGCTCACATCTGCAACAAAAAAACCGTTTTCGCGTAACACATGTTAGTGGAAAATAACCTGTGTTATTTTCGTGTAACATGTGTTACCTGAAAACTTTAATTTTTTTAAAAAAAAACCGCTCGACGTTTTTTTGATTTTTTTTGGCTCAAAATGCCTTAGAATTATGTATATTACATGCCCTAAATTTTCAGACTCTAAAAAGCTCGGGAAGTTAGAGTTTCCACGGTTTTCACCCTAATATACGGTTTTCTATAGAACCATACCATATATATATATATATATATATATATAGGCTATGTATCAAGAGAAACTCTATTGAGTTGTGAAACTATTGAAACTCATCTAATGGTTCACATGAATCCACATCTCCATTCTTCTCATTTGATAAAAGGGCAAGATGGTAAAGATTACCCATCTTGTTGACTGATTTTTTTTGTACCTACTGACACAAAAGACATCACTTTCCCAGACATCTCTCTCACCTCTTCATTTTTTTTGTTTTAAACTTAATGTATCTTTCTCTCTCCCTCATATCTCTCAACCCAAGCAAACCTCTCTCTAACCTCATACCCACACTTTGAATCTTCTCTCTCACCTTCATCACTACCATTATTATTTTCTTTAACCATGGTCACCAAGTTTAGAACATCAGTAGAAGTTGAAATTCAAACCGGATATAGAAGCCAACGATTTGAATAGGGAAATGTAAAATGATGTCGGAAACCCGGAAAGGGACTTATAAGAGCTTGATCGCACCAACGAAGCTTGTTCTACTCGAACCCGTTGCCATCAGATCTGGGTTGTCGATCTTCTCCGATGGCAACCGCTGCTACACCGGTAAACCTCCTCAACCACCGTCGATTTTCCTACACGATCGTGGATCCTCCACTCCCTTCACAAAGAAGATGAATAAAGTTATTTTTTCATCTCCACCACTGTTAATATTTATCTTGTTTTTTAATGTTTATTTGTTTTTTTGAATGGATTTTTAAGAATCTTTGTGTTTAAAAAAGGTTTGTTGGAGTTTATTTTATTTTAAGATCGAGTTCGTTGTGGCTGGGTTTTATTTTTATTTTAAGAATCTTGTGTTTAATATTTATCATGAATGGTCTCACAATTCTAGATGAATAAAGTTATTTTCATCTCCACCACTTTAGTATTTATCTTGTTTTTTAATGTTTATTTGTTTTTGAATGGATTTTTAAGAATCTTGTGTTTAAAAAAGGTTTGTTGGAGTTTAGTTTATTTTTTTATGAGTTCGATTGTGGCTGGAGTTTATTTTTATTTTAAGAATCTTGTGTTTAATATTTATCTTGAATGGTCTCGCAATCCGTCTTCTAATGAGGAAGTTCAACAGTGGCTGGAGTTTTTTTTATGAGTTCGATTGTATTAACTAACAGGAAATGATAAGTGGAGCTGGACAGAATACGAATCCGGCGTTTATTCAGTTCAATCGTTTGTATACGGCGTGCGCTTGACGAGTAACATTCGGCGAATTTTTGTTTAGAGTAAAAATAGTAAAAGATGTAACATTCATTATTACAAGGTAACATTCAGTGTTGATGAGTATATTGCGTTGTGAAAGATGAACACTATGTTATTAAATATGTAATGCAATGATACATACGTAACTCTGGTTGTAAGACATAGCTAGTATGTTACATATCTAGAAGATTGATAAAAAATTGATGAATTATTCAGTAAATATATGTAATTCGGGCTGTAAGATGTAACAGATAAAAATATAAAAAAATGTTAAAGAACAGTAAACTTATTTTGTATTGTTACATAACAGATAAATATAAAAGAATGTTAAAGAACAATATATAACATATATTAAATATGTAACTGCAATGATACATACGTAAGTAACTCTGGTTGTAAGACATAGCTAGTATTGTTACATATCTAGAAGATATGTAACTCGGGCTGTAAGATGTAACAGATAAAATATAAAAAATGTTAAGAACAGTAAATTTTTTTTGTATTGTAACATTATTCCTTAAAATAAGACTTGTTGGCAAGAACATTATTCAAGAATTTCCTTTTTCGTTTTTATGATAAGAGAAGGAAACGAAATTTGAAATATGTTTTTTAAATTTGTTAAGTGTTATAAGTGAAAAGAAGTGATTAGACATTGTCAGGAAAGTACAAATGATAGCATTGATTCTCCCAACACACTCATATGCACTTTACCATACTACCCCTTTTCATTCATACAAATATTAATGTTGTGATTTTCATACAAAAAAAAATCAAATAGAGGTAAAGATGATTAACAAAATTTGTAATAAAAAGCCTCATTTAAATCAAAACTTCTTGTTCAATATTTATTATTAATAAAAAGCCTCGAAAAATGAGAATGAGCAAAAAAAAGTCTTTAAATTAGATAGGATATGATGAATGAAGTTCCCATGAGAGAGAGATGAGAGATTAGGTTGTAAAGGTAGTCAAAAGTCTTTTTGGTAGATGTGATGTGTCTGTTGTACTTTAAAAAGTTTAAAAAGGGTTACCCATATTACCCTTTAGTGGTCCAAAATAAAAAG
>JAUTDX010004293.1:0-38005 GCA_030844895.1 Ambrosia x helenae | reverse complement strand
AAATGATACCTGATTTCTATGTGTTTTGTCTTTGAAAATGAACAGGATTTTGAATGATGCTAATGGAAGATTTACTGTCTACTAAAAGTGGAGTCTTGGTCTCTTTGATTCCATAATCAAGAAGTTGATATTGGAGCCATTGAATCTGTTATTACACTTTCAGCAGTAACAATGTATTTTGCTTCAGTTGTTGATGTTGCCACAGATTTTGCTTCTTTGACTGCCAGGACACCAGACAGTTTCCTAAGAATTGACAACCACCAGATGTTGTTTTTCTTGACATTTTACACCTGCATAGTCACTATCTGAAAAAGCTGTTAACTTGGTATTGCTTGAAGCATGATACCAAATTCCTAATGTAGGAGTTTCCTTTCAGATATTTGAAAATTCTTTTGACAGCAATTAGGTGTGATTCCCTTGGATCTGATTGATATCTAGCACAAACAAATGTTGAAAACATAATATCTGGTCTAGAACTAGTTAAATAAAGAAGGGAACCTATCATACATCTACAAATGGTTTGATCAAACTGTTTTCTTTGATCATATGGTTCACTTGTGTGGTTGGTGTCATGGGAGTGAAACATGATTTACAATCTTGTAAAAAAAATTTGTTCAATAATTTTTTTAACATATTTGGATTGATGTATAAAGTTCCATTTGTTGTTGTTTGATCTGCAGTCCCAAAAAGTACTGCAGTTCTCCCATAGTACTCATTTCAAATTTTGAATTCATGAGTTTCTTAAATTCATCACATAGTTTTGTGTTGGTTGAACCAAAAATGATATCATCAACATAAATTTGAACAAGAAGGATGTGATTTCCAACATGTTTAATGAAAAGTGTTTTATCAATGGAGCCTCTTGTGAAGTGATTTTTCAATAAAAAAGGTTGAAAGTGTTTCATACCAAGCTCTAGGAACTTGTTTTAGCCCATAAAGAGCCTTGTCAAGTTTGTACACCCAATCAGATGAGCAGGATCCTCAAACCCATGTGGCTGACAAACATGCACTTCCTCTTTTATTTTTCCATATAAAAATGCACTCTTAACATCCATTTGAAAAACCTTAATTTTTGTTGGAAATTGCATAAGCCAAAATAACCTGATGGCTTCAAGCCTTGCAACTGGAGCAAAGGTTTCATCATAATCTATTCCTTCTTCTTGAGAATAACCTTGTACCCACCAGTCTTTCCTTGTTCTTGATAATCTACCAGCTTCATCTTGTTTATTTCTGAAAACCATCTTGTGCCAATTGGTAGCTTGTTTGGAGGTAAGGGACAGATTTCCCAGACCTGTTGCTTCTTGAATTAGAGCAATTCATCTTGCATAGCTTGAACCCAACTGTTATCTTTAAGGGCTTCCTGGTACTTCTTTGGTTCCAACTGAGAAATAAATGCTGAGAAAAAGCAGAAGTTGGAAAGCTAGTTTTTTGTGAGTACCCCTGATGCAATATCACCCATGATTTGATCCAATGGATGATCTTTATGTTCAATCAGTTGTTGTAAACCTGTGATTGGAGAAGCTCTTGAACTTCTTCAAACAAACCACTGAGGTCAATAATATCTGGTTCAGCTGTTTGTACTGCTTCAGGAGTTTGTGAAGCTGAATCAGTAGTTTGATTTTGTTCATCAGCAGTTGTTGAAGTAGAAGTTTGTAAAACTTCTAATGGTTTAAAAGTTGATTTAATGACTGTGTTAGGAGCCCATGATGGAGGACCATCATCATCAAACCTTGATCACCATAATAAGTGGGTTGGGATGAAAGTAACAGTCTTTTCAGGTCCGAAATTAAAGCTGTCAAGGTCAAAGAGTTCTGCAGGATGTGTTGGAATAAGAGTGTGTTTAGACTCATTGAACTTGACATTCAGTGTTTTCTTCAACTATCTTGGTTCTGGAATTGAATACCTTGTAGGCTTTTCTAGTTGAGGAATAACCAAGAAAGTAACCTGAATCAACTTTTGCAACAAACTTTGAAATAGAGTCTTTGATATTTAGAATGAACCATTGACATCCAAAGCCTTGAAAAAGGAGATAAGGGGCTTGAGCCATGAAGAACTTCATAGGCAGTTTTGGAATGTCTTTTTGTTGACAAGGACCCTATTTTGAACATAGCAGGTTGTGTTGACTGCTTCAGCCCAAAAATACAATGGTAGGCCTGAATCAGCTAACATAGTTCTTGCTGCTTCAATTAGTGTTCTATTCTTCATTTCTACCACACCATTTTGTTCAGCAGTTCTGGGAATGCTGAATTGTTAACAATCCCTTTAGACAAACAAAATTCATCCAGAGTTTTGTTCCTGAACTTTGTCCCATTGTCACTTCTTATGACTTTGACAGAGAGAGAATATTGTTTCTCTTAGAATGAAGAATTTGATGATTTCAGCTGCCTCATCTTGGAATATAAGAAGAAGACCCATGTGAATCTTGAGTAGTCATCAATGATGACCAAACAATACTTCTTCTTATCAAGGCTCATGATCTTGACTGGTCCAAATAAGTCCATATGGAGTAGTTAAAGACATGCAGTTGTTTTTTATTGTTCAATAGACTTATAGGAGGACTTATGTTGTTTACCCTTGAGACAGGGACACACAGTGTTCTTTACACTAGTATTCTTTCAAAGGTAGACCTCTGACCAAGCCCATGTTTGTGACTTTATTTATGGTTTTAAAGTTCACATGGCTAAGTCTCCTGTGCTAGAGATCAGTTTCAGAAGTTGATGCTCTTGAAAAGAAACATGCAGTGTTGTTTAGTACTTTGTCTTTCTCAATGTCCACTTCATAGACATTGCCACATCTTTTGGCTATCAACAAAAGTATGATCTTCAATGATCTTCTCTATCAACTTTTGGCCTTCTGGTGAGATAATCTTGCAGGCAGTTTTGGTGAAAAAGGAAGAATATCCTTTATCACACATTTGAGAGACACTCAGCAAGTTGTACTCCAAATTTTCAACCAGATTGACCTTGTCAAACTATACTTTACCAGAGGATACATTGCCATATCCTAGCACATATCCCTTGACATTGTTCCCAAAGGACATATCCTTCTCTTTGATTGATAAAATTGTTTATTAGGTATCTGCATCCTGTCATGTGCATTGAGCCTCCACTATCAACATACCAATGCTATTTAGACCTCTGGAGACCCTCTGAGATAAGGCAGATTTAGAGGTGCATCCCTCAAAAGCCATTAGGGCAAAATTCTTTCTGCCGTTATCAGGTTCTCCCCAGTTGATATCATAGACATTATTGTCTGCATCTGGACTGCATTAAGATGTGTCAAAAGGAAAACTGCTCCAATCAACATACCCTGAAGTGAAAAGACTTTGTTGAGAGGGTTGTTGAGTTTGTGGAGGTTGTTGAGCAGCTGGACTGGAAGGCATCTGTTGTTGGCCCTGTTGTTGAGCAGGTATCTGTACATATTGTATTTGAGGCACATATTGGATTTGTGGAGCTTATGCCTGTACAAAATGTGCACTTTGCTGTGTTCCATTATTCCTATTATAACTGAAGTTTGACTGATTTCTAGACCGTGGTTGTTTAAAGCCAAGCTTCTACATTCTCTAGCAACGTGTCCCAACTTCTGACACTTGTGACATCTAAGTTTAGATTTGTCCAAACCAACTTTTGTTGAACTGTTCAGTCCTGGAAATTTCCTTCCTGACCTCTTATAAAATTTGTTAGTTTTTATGCCTAACATGGCCAGTTGGTGTAAAATATCCATTTCTTCTAGTCATCACTACTGAAAATTTTTAAATCATCCATTATGAAACACATGTTATCAGTAGTTTGACTATTTTCTTCATTGTCATAAGCTGGATATGACCTTTTTGATGAGATCCCAGCAGTTATGTCAATGTGATCAAAAGATCCAAAATCATTTGAACAAGAAGGTGAGTCTTGTCCTAAAAGTGCTGTACTACCTGGAACATAGTCATCATCAGTTTTGCCAGAGTTTTCTAGCCTTTTCTTTTGATTGATTTCTCTTTCAAAAGTTAACAATCTCCCATGTAATTTTGTAAGAGTGAGAGAGTTAAATTCTGGTCCTGACCTGAGGAGTAAGTTTCCCATTTTTCTGGTAGAGACCTTAAAAATCTATGAAGCACAGATACATTTGTATATGTCTGACCATTTAACTTTAACTCAGAGATTAATGAGGAGAATCTTTCAAATTGTTGTGTCAAAGTTTCCCCATTAATGTGAGTAAATGTTTTATATTGCTGAGCAAGAATTTCTCTGGTGTTGGCAATCACCTCATCCGTTCCTCCAAACTGTTCTTTTAGGCAATCCCAAAGCTTTTTGGCACTTTCACAATGTAAAAGTCCAGAGTAGATTTCATTTGGGAGAGCCATTGCCAACATAGAGAATGCCTTAGCATCTAGCTCAAGTTTTAGGAAATCTTTATCAGTGTAGTCTTTTGGTTCCTTTGGTATTTCTACTTTAGTTTCTAAATTTATAGTATCTGGTTTATGGGGTCCATACATGACAGACCTCCAACAGCCAGTATTTTGCTATGAAAGAGTATGTGCCATCCTCTTTTGCCATATATTATATTCAGAACAAACAAGCATAGGAGGCTTATTGGCAGATCCAGTATTATGAGGATCCATTTCTGAGAATTTTGATTTGTTAAGATTTTCTCAATGTGATGGATGTTTTGAAAAGTGAACTTGTATCCTTTATTGAATATCAATAAGAGCCTGTGTCTGATTCTCAATTTGTTAGATTGATATTTGATCAGATGAACCAGAGCTCTGATACCAATTGTTGGATCAGTATTCTGTTTAACAGTTCTTATTCATGAACACTTGTGTGTTGTAAATATATCAAAGCAGATTGCACAGCGGAATAAGTAAAGTGTTCAAATTAAAGTATCACTTTTAACAGGAGTTATTACCCCTGGATTTAATGAACTAAAGCAGTTAATGAGAATCTAAACAATTGAATGCATATAACAATAATAAGTGTTGTGAAAGATTCTTAGATATATGAAATGGTTTTTCTATTAAAAGCCTTTGAAGGATTTCAGTACAAAATCAATATCTAAAATAGTGGGATGAACCCATCTATTTATAGACTAATACAATACCTTTAAGTAAAGTTATCTACGGTTTTAAGATAATACTAAACAATACTACAATAGGCTATAGTATTGGAACTTATACAAAGACTTTAACAAAACAATATAATACTAAACTACTGAAGTACTAAGGCGGTGGGAAGCTTCTATCAAAACAGCTGATGAGTGACAAACTACTGATAAGTAGTTTGTGTTCAGTAGTTCTTCAGAGAGTTGTCTTGTCTGGTTTCGTCTTCAAAACTTCTGATCTTTACTCTTCAGTACTTGATATCTTCTTATTCAGTACTTTCAATCTTCTTCTTCAGCAGGTTCTATACTTAGAAAAATATTGCAGAATATGAATTAGACTAAGGCATCAAAAGTGGTTTCGTCAATCCTCTTTGTCCTTACAAAAGTTAAAAAAAACTTCAAAGCACAAAAAAAAAAAAAAAAACCCAAACCAAACCCTCCCACCCATATGTCCAGGTTCATCCCCCCTACCCGAAGCGCCTCGCTATGGCCATAGCGAGGCGCTTCGGGTCTACTTTTTCAAACTTCCATGCAACCTTGTACTGAGATTCTTATTGATGTGAGCAAAGCGCCTCGCTATGGCCATAGCGAGGCGCTTTGCTGGGAGTTGAATTAGAAAGCAAGGGGGTGTCAATAGACAGACCCCTCCTAAAGTTATTGCACATACAATTTTAATCAAACAACTTGGACATATCGATTCAACCATAACTTTAAAGAACGCGTTTGAGGTGCCTAGACATGAGACACACTAAGACAAAAGTACATTGCTAGACACGTCGATTTAACCTCAACATTAAAAAAACGCGTTTGAGGTACCTATGCGTGAGATAGGCATGTCGGGAGCACCTTTATACGGTATCAGATTTGTGCATCACAAGTTGTACATATAGTTTTTTTAGGTTATATATATAGGTTGGATCAAATATATATAGAAATTAACATGCGAACTGTACGAAATGAAAGGAAAATCCACACGGTGACATTTAATTATGTTTAGAATTTGATTAAGATTAAAAAAAAATTCGAATTTTGACTTGATTAGAATTCGGTTATCAAGGTTTGCTTTTTTAGAATTTCGAATTCAAATAGATTCGAATTCGAGTCCAGTAATCAAATTGGAATCGAATACGAATGTATGATTTTCAATTTAATTTGATTCGAAATTCGAAGTCAAATTAGACATACTTTTAATATATATTTACACACGTGTGCGCACACACGCGCGCGGACACACACAACTTCTAAATCTGGGTCAGAATATAAATTACATACACAAGTGAAAAGTATATTATTCATAACGTTAACCAAGCCTAAATACCCAATAGTCCATACTACTTACCATACTACTCATTTCTAAATTCTAACATAACTTACGTTGCTACTAGTAACTAACTTGCCATCACCGCACTATGACACCACCTTCAAAGCTCAAACTTTATGTTTTGAATGTTACACTATTCGTACTTTATTAACTTTCAATTTGGATGTTTCCGTTTTAAATTTTATACTATTTGTATTTGTATTTTTTGATTTTTTTAATCATACGACGCTGTGCTAAAAACATGCAAAGACGATTCTATTAAATTAGGGAGTTTTTGTGATACCTTTCTTTTATGTGTTTTATCTCTATCAACTCCAAATACTGAGAACTAAACTACCTCAATAAGAGTCATCCATCATCCCATGTCTTAATCTCAAAGTTGTCTGGGTGTATTATAAGTATGCTTCATCAATTAACAGACAAGCCACCTTATGGGGCCAATCTTGGTCTTAATCGCATGTGGTATATACTTACTTCTTGCAACCAATTAAAAGAAAACCACACACACATTTAAGAAAACTATGTATTTTATACAATGAAATCATTTTATTAAACTAGAATTACATATTTAGTTGTATGGAAAATGAAATATTTGTACAAATTTACTTATATTTATAGCATATACATATTTTTATGAATAGCGTAAGAGGTGATAAGAGTTACATTTAACAAAATTGTAAATAATAGAAAGTTACAAATAGTTGAAACGAAAAAAGTAATCAACCTCCATTGTTGATTTTTTAGGTAGATCGTCACATATTTTTTTTTTCAAACTCAAATAATACTTATCTACTTCATTATAACTTTAAATTAACCAATAAAATGGATATTTTTATGTTCTCTAATATGAGTGTAAACTTCTTGAGTTGAGAAACCCCGTGAAAACTCTATGTAATAATATTTTTTCCTAATATTTTTAGGATAGCTTGTATATTTAATTTTATTAGTTTTGGCCAAATTTTTTTTGAGAGAATTACTATTTGCGCCCCTGTGTTATAGTGGTTTTAACTACTTGAATCCAAAGTTGAAAACTTTAACTACTTGCGTCCCTAAACTGAAATTAACTAATATCTTGAGTCCAAATTTCTAACTCTGTTAACTAAGTCTGTTAACTTTCAGTGAAAAGACAAAAATACCCCTTATACTAAAAAAAATAAAAGAATTATATATACAAACCTAACCCTTCCATCTTCTTCAGTCTCTCTACACCCTCTCTACTAACCTAACCCACCCGCCCACCTCTACCATCTTCAACCTCCTACACCACCACCACCACTACACCACACCTAGCACCACCACCACCACCGTTGCACCACTGTACTATCCCCCATCCCAACCACACCACCGCACTAGCCCCAACCCTTTATGTTTAGTATAAGGGGTATTTTTGTCTTTTCACTGAAAGTTGACAGTCTTAGTTAATAGAGTTAGAAATTTGGATTCAAGATGTTAGTTAATTTCAGTTTAGGGACGCAAGTAGTTAAAGTTTTCAACTTTGGATTCAAGTAGTTAAAACCACTATAACACAGGGACGCAAATAGTAATTCTCTCAAAATATTTTTACATAGGGTTTTCTCAACTCAAGAGGATTTTTAAATTAACCCAACCCTATATATATATATATATATATATATATATATATATATATATATAGGGCATGGATCAATTGAGAACTCCATTGAGTTGAGAGAACTCGAGAACTCTTGTGGACCATTGATCTTGATGATCCAATGGTTAAGATGAAAGGATGTGACTTTTTTGTCTTGACTTGATTAATATGGATTTTTTAATATATTCAAGTACTTTAATGGGTATTATGGTAAAAAACCATGTGAGAGAAAATATTAATATAAAATATCATTTAATTTTTTATTCAATTATTATTAAAAATACTCATTTTTAAAACTTTATTTTATTTTTTAAATTAGTTACTTTTTTAAAACAAAAAATAAAAATTATACATTCTGCCATCTCTCTGTCGTTTTTACACTGGTGTAATTATTTACACCAGTGTAAAATCTGCCATACACAAAAGTTTACACAAAGTGTTTCTTACATCAAAACGTCAAATACATTCATATTTACACCAGTGTAATCTACCATACACAAAAACTACTACATTCATATTACAGCAGTGCGATTATTTTACACCAGTGTAAAACCAAACAAGCCTTTTATAGCGTAGTTACTTTATATTATGAGTGTTGAACGAATTGAGTAACGAATTTTAAAATTAATAGAATTGCATTTTTCAAGCATTTAATTTTTTACTTGAATTCGTATTCAAATTTGATTTTAATTTGATTTACTCGATTTGATTGGATTTGTATTTAAAACTCGAATTCGAATTCACCCTAAACAATACTTTTATTTTTTAAACTACTACAAACTAACTATTTTATACTAAAAAAAACTAATCTACGAAATTGATAAACTATCACTATGTCAAAAGACTATATCACAATTAGAACACCCATTGAAGAAACAACGAGTATGAATGAGTATGGTGTTTACCTCACAGGAGGTACTTGGGGTTACAAACTCGTGTTGCTGCATGATATAATTCTTTGCTCCACACCTTGGCTGGATCCACACCTGTAAGGGAGAAATTGTGGGCCGTGTCAAAGGAGACGACCGCCTAGAATTACAAGAACTCGTGATATTAGACACAAAAATGGTGTTTGGTCCGGTATACTGTAAGTGTATGTTTTAGAGGATTTTGATCTTCTACAAAGGAAGTGTGAGCTCCTTATATAGGGAGTACACGGGTCGGTTACCATTGACCCGTAACCACGACGATGGGCTTGGGCCCGGGTTATGGGTTTGCCTTCCTTTCGGCCCAATTGGTCAGATATGGACTTAGGCAAACTGAATGTAATAAATGCAGGAGAGAGAAAAGAGGTACCGCCCTGCCATTGGTCCACGTGGTGCGCTGCGAGTGGCTGCAGGTGCTTCCTTTACTTTCCGTGTCAAGTGTGTCAGTCGGGCCGGTCTGTGTCAGCCTGCTCCTTCTGGAAGATCGTCTGAGGTGACGCCTGACACAAAGGTGTTAAGGGCAGCAAGTGCAGATAAAGGGAACTGCACTTTCCTTGTTCGCGCTTAGACCTGGCGGGCCCTGACTGACATACGTCGGGTTGTGACTGGTCCGTGACAAACCATCACTTAGCTGGGCGATGAGTCTTGCGCGGATGGATTACACTCCATATGTTAGCCTTACAGGCGTTGGATCCGCGGAGGTCTGTTGTCTTCAAACACTTAGCCTTGTTAATGGAATTGGTGATTTTGTCCGCGGAGGATTTGTGAGTCAATGATGTTGTGGGGTAGGGTCTGTCTTTGCGCTAGGAATTAGGACTCTATCTGTTCACCCATATACAAAGTTAAAATGTATTAGTAAAAACACAGAAATGAATTCTAACCTTGATTTGATCGGTGTTAATACTTAAGAGGCAATATCACAGTTCCTTTGTAGGTGTTCTGGTTTATTTATTTATTTATTTTTTTGGACGGTAACTTTCTCGAAACTGGACGTGGCAGAGATCATCACACCCTCACCATTGGGGGCCCTAACCCTTCCACTTCGCCCAGACTATCTTGCATCAGAGGACGCTGGTGCGGTGGGGGCTTTGGCGTCTGCCCGGAACCGTACTGCCTCTACACGGGCAAGCCCGCTAGAGTAACAGCCGGATGAAACCGGGTCGCCTTAGATTCAAACCTCCGCATCTAATGGCTCAAAGATTCTCCTCTTCATTGACACACCCTCCAAATTAAAGGGAATGAGGATCGAACTCGGGGCTCACGAAGAGACACCCGGTTCTTCCACCACTCCACCACAAAGTGGTATGATCCCTAAATATATACATTTGGGTCATTAATTAAATTTTTTGAAGCGATAATAAGTTCAATGTAAAGTAAGGCAAAATTTAACTTATTATAAAAGGTAATGAACCCTGACTCAACTTGATAAACAAAAGCAAGATGTTAAATCGAATATCCAAAAGACATGTAAGGATATCCAAAGGTAAAGATACTGTAAGTTACAATTAGAAAGTGAAGTACACGTGATAAATACTAAATAGAATCACAAACTACACAAGTAGAGCTT
The DNA here is from genome assembly GCA_030844895.1 of Ambrosia x helenae. NCBI lineage: Eukaryota > Viridiplantae > Streptophyta > Magnoliopsida > Asterales > Asteraceae > Ambrosia > Ambrosia x helenae. The sequence goes on along the minus strand of JAUTDX010004293.1, from coordinate 27,494 downwards.
TCAGAATCCTTACGATACCAAATATCAAAAGCATAAATTCTTCACCAACAATCATGCAAACATACAATCAAGGTTGTAAAAATCCTGATTAATCACCGATCGGTGATTAATCGCTAGTCCGCACTTTACTGATTAATTTTGAGCTAATCACTAAATTAATCTGTGGCGGTCCAGGGTTGTAAAAATCGCGATTAATCACCGATTAGTCGAACCTTATAAACTCAAAATTAGGTCAAAAATGAATTCGAACGGGTCAAAACTGGAGCAAATCGATAAAATCAAACAAGTTCTTACATCAAAATTGGATGATAACCCATGATTTAGAACCAAAATCGATGAAACTCCATGAACCCTAGTTGCGTCTGAAAGTTTCGTACGATGAAAGAATGAATGGGAGGAAAAAACGGGATATGGTGAACGATGGAGGCGATTAGGGTTATTTAAGTTTAGGTATTTGACCCCAATCCATATTCACTAGTTTATATTTGGCTCAAACTTCTAAATTTATACATATAAGATATAAAATTAACATTATATATGTATAAATTTGGAAAAATATATATAAAAATCCAATCTGATTAATCCCGATTAATCCCTAGTCGGTACCTCACCGGCCGACTAGCGCCTAACGAGTTCTAAAACCTTGCATACAATCATGTTATATTCTGAATAAACTCATTAATCGTCCGACTATGTTACTTGATTTGTTGGTAAATCAGTTTTCGGATATTGATACTTTTAAAACTTTTAATTAAAAATTATTACATGTCTATTTGGAATTCCTAACTAGGGGTGTTCAGAATAACCGAAAACCAAATAAAAACCGAAAACCGAACTATAACCGTAACCGAAAAAACCAATCCGAACAACGGATTTGGTGTTTGGTTCTACATTTTTTTATTTGGATAACCGAATAAACCGTAAAATAATTAATTATTAAATAAAAAATAATAATATTTAATAAGCAATATATAATATATAAGCCCAAAATATTAAAGGTAAGTCCAATCCAATATAAAGCCCACCTATTTATAAGTAATATTCAGAGTATAAGTCTAATATCCAGGTATATGTTCCCCATGATTGCATCAAGACAAACAATATGTTCACCATGATTGCATCAAGCGTTTGTCTGATTATCAAGCTACACGATTTATATGTTTAGTATTAATATCTCTTTATTTTTCGTATGCATGTTCACTAGAGTTGGAGAAAGATTTAAGTTTAAAGTTTATTTATATTTTGTGGAATTGGCAAAAACTTATTTACTATTTCTAATTTCTATGATGTTTGTGTTTGCGTGGTTTGATTTTTTTGGTTTATATTAATTGCTAACTTTCTATTCGGATTTCGGAACACAGAGGTATATAAGTTAGAGAGAAAAAAAACTTCGTTTCAATTTGGTTGAATTTGGTTTGTTTGGTTAAACCGAAACCAAACCGAATTCAATTTGGTTGAATTTGGTTTGGTTTCCAAATTCCTAATTTGGTTTGGTTCGGTTTTTGGTTTGCGGTACAAAATTTGAAAACCGAATAAACCGAATCGAATAAACCAAATAAACCGTAAACCGAACCGATAAACACCCCTATTCCTAACCATTAATATTTATACATTTTCTGAAGATTCGTTAATTAAATTGTAACGTTAAGTTCCTCTTTAAGTAGTTGAGAGTTCTAGTCACATTGAGCGTTAATGTAGATCTATGACTTTATGAGTAAGTTTTGATGTTTGAGCGAACCATATAAAAACAATATTGTATATCATATTCAAAACAATACATACAAATACATTATGCAATTATCACATTTCTCATTGTATTACTAGTTGAACAAACTATAGATTCAAATTCCAAAAAAGTTATTCAAGTCAAACCATTACGACCTCCTATCTCCACACTAAGAGGGTGTTTGGGATTGCGTTTTGAATCTGATTTTTAGATTATTGCGTTTTGAAAACGCAGATAATCAGTTTTTAGTGTTTGGATTGCGTTTTGAAAACGTAGATAATCAGTTTTTTAGGCTACTAAAACGCAATAATCTATAAGCAACTCCACCCCTGCTTTTCCAAAATGCATAATCTGTTTTGAATAATCAATCCCAAACACACCCTAAGCCGTTCATCGAGGACGTTCTTGCTGTTCTTGCTATTCATCTCAATTGGGAGAGTCGTCCATATGTCGTTTTGGCCGATCCTTCATCCACAAAAATGGGTTGAAATGAAAAAAATGTGGTGTTGGTGGTGGGTCATTTTCACATAATATTGAAAAGTAGGCAACAGTTGTTAGTCTTTACCTTAGAGAACTTGAACCATTCACTTCTTAAAAAAGGAAAAAAATCATACAACTAGACCACTAGGCCATGGATAGACAACTACAACATTTGAACCATCCATCTCATGAAAAATAGATTCAAATACTTTTGTATTATATATCTGGATGAGCAAATGGTATCAGATACTGAAATTGAACTGGTATCTTACTGGTACCGAATGTCCTACCAAATAGTTTCTGATACCAATTTGGTGCCGGTTTTTTTGTTGTTTTTTTATTGCATTTTTCAAGATTTGTACTTTCGGTTAGTACCAGTATTTAGGGTTAATTTATCATCAAATAGCGTACCGTTACCTGTTCTCATTTGTAATGATTTTCAACATCCGTACTTTCGATACCCAGATTATTATGATTATAAAAAGGGAAAATTGCCAAAATGGCCTTTGACCCGAAGAAATTGCGAAAATAGCCCCCTCAGGCGTCTCGGGAGAGACGCCTTGCACCTCCCGAGGCTTCCCAACCGTCTTTAATACGAAATCTCCCACGGACCAATTACCTTTTGACACGTGTCCGACAACCTCTGAACCGACTCCGAAGAGGGCTCCGGATTTGTTGGAGACGGTTCTGAGACGTCTTTGGAAAGACGGTTCCCAGTTCCCGAGGCGTCTCTGACATATCTCTTTCTCTCTCTCCCTTTCTCTCTCCTCTCTCCAATAACTCACCCTGACATCTCTTTCTCTCTCTCCCTTTCTCTTTCCTCTCTCCAAGTATTTGTCTTCAATGGTGGATATAAATTTTAAGCAGAGGTATGTTTACGTGGATGTGGGTGCTAAAGTAAAGCCATGGAAGTGGTGTATCTACATGCTCAAAGCAAATGGTTCAAACTCATTATGCTAAGTTGCAGACTGTACTTGATATTTTGGGCAACTTTTCCCATCAAAGATAATGAGAAAGATGTTTCTAAACAGTAGCAAATGCTATTACTTTGTTACTGTATGCAACGTGGGTTAAAAACGAGACTTTAGTGTTTGAGATTAATCAAACTCCTGGGGATGAGAATGTGGAGCAAGGTAGAGGAATGGGGCGGATTCAGCCGGTGAAATCAGGTGGTGGGATTGTGGGTTCTGTTGATGAAATTCAAGGGTTTGATTTTGGAGAGAGGAGAGAGAAAGGGAGAGAGAGAAAGAGATGTCAGGGTGAGTTATTGGAGAGAGGAGAGAGAAAGGGAGAGAGAGAAAGAGATATGTCAGGGTAATGATTAGAGAGAGGAGAGAAGGAGAGAGAGTGGGTGGGTGATGACGTGGCGGTGAGTTATTGGTTGGAGTGGGAGACGTCTCGGGAGACGTCTGAGAGGTCTCCCGAGACGCCTGACGGGGGCTATTTTCGCAAAAAACTCGGGTCAAAGGCCAAAATCGCAATTTTCCCTTATAAAAAATATGATAAAGTCAATGAACCTTTATAGTTTGAAAAAAAAATATGGTTTTAAAGATGATCCGAATGAAGTCAAGATATGTTGCATAGTAAAAGTGGATACATGTGATGATGTGAAACCATTGAAAAGGATGCATAATTCCTTCATAGACACATAGACATAGATGAAAATACATAGAATGAGTATATGTGTTGTCATTTTCCCTACCATCATCTGCCTCCATCAAACAATAATAACTACTACCACCTATTCCTATTCCTATTCAATTCAATACCTCTCCCTCCATTAACTCCTTTCAACCACATATATTATTAATATTAACATTCATCCATCCATCATCTTCCACAACCTCCTACACATGGAACACACTGAAGCTTCAGCTACTCCCATTCGTCACGTCATCTTCATCTCTGCTGGTGCTAGTCACTCTGTTGCTCTTTTGTGTAAGCCTTATTATTATTATTGTTATACCTTATTCCTATCTTTTTTTTTTTTTTAATGAATTAGGGCATTGTGATTTTTGTATATTTGTCGGTTGAAGTATTTGTTATTGATTTTGTGGCTGAGTTAATTACTTGAAGTGATCTGAAGTATAGGAGCCCTAATTAAGTGATGTACTGATGTCTACCTGCAGTAATGAGCAGCACACGTATGTTACATGTTCACTGCTTCCTTAATAACTAGGTGTCATGGGAGCGAAAGGCGATTGATCGCACTTTGCCGTAAATACCGAGAGTGTTCGTTGCTCGAATATGAAGAATATGGGAACCAATTTTGAGTCCCATTGTAATTGTTTTCACACACATATGTATGTGTAACAAGACATGACATTATTTGGTTCTGGACCGAATGAACTATGGAATTGTTAGATAAGCGAAATTTGAGGATGTGTTTAGTTTTAGGGTTTAGGAATGGGGAGTGGAAATTAGAGTGATATATGTTGTTTGTTCACAACATTATTTTTATATCTTAACATTTACAGTATTGCAATGATTTGTATTTTAACATAACATAACCACCTTACTACCATGTTTTTATAGTGTACAAGGTCATGATATTCTACTATTTTTTGTTGTATCAGCTGGAAATGTTGTTTGTTCATGGGGAAGGGGAGAGGATGGACAACTAGGGCACGGTGATGCTGAAGACAGGCTCTCACCTACTCAGTTAAGTGCTTTAGATGGGGAAGATATTGTGTCTCTTACTTGTGGAGCGGATCATACAACTGCGTTTTCAGAGTCGCAACTCAAAGTATTCAGCTGGGGATGGTTTGTTCTCTTATCTATATATGCTAACCTATTCCCATTTGGCCCTTTGTGCCTTTAATAATTATGCTTCAGATTCAAATACTCACCTTTTCTAAGTGTTAGTCTATACTCATCAAGAAAGTTTAAGTGTGCGTAACACATATGATTCATTGATTCATGCACATTTGTATGATTGTATGAGATATACCAACAATGGTAACTTTGGTACTTTGGTCTCAGGGTGATTTTGGGAGACTAGGACATGGCAACTCTACTGATTTCTTTATTCCCCAGCCAATAAAAGCATTACAGGGGATACGGATAAGACAAATTGCTTGTGGGGACAGCCATTGTTTGGCGGTCACCATGGAAGGCGAGGTGCAGAGGTTTGTATCGCTTTCTGATTTCTTACATATGTTTTTGAAATAATGAAGCTGTGGGACATGAATATTTATGGAATCTGTAATATTTTGTTGTTAGTTGATTAGATCATGTCAATCCCATAATCAAAGAATGTGATTCTGTTTCTTGTTTTTTGACTTCAATGTAGTTGGGGCCGGAACCAAAATGGCCAACTTGGTTTAGGCACAACTGAGGACTCACTCGTTCCACAGAAGATTGAAGCTTTCCAGGTAAAACTACTTTAAATCATCACATTTAGCATTACACATATTAGAAGTGGCAGATATCTGTTTGTTATATTCTTAATTCTCCATGTTGCTAAAATGCAATTACTGGAATAAAGTTCTGATTATAGACTACCGAGCATGTTGCTGTATAACTAAAAATCTGTGATTAATTTCAACTTCCATTTGAGTTTTATATGGTTTTACCAGGGTGTAAATGTGAAAATGGTTGCTGCTGGTGCTGAACATACAGTGGCTATAACTGAAGATGGTGAGCTTTATGGTTGGGGTTGGGGGCGATATGGAAACTTGGGCTTAGGTGACAGAAACGATCGCTATGTTCCAGAGAAAGCTTCAGTTATCAATGTATGTAGCCGTTTGGTATCTTGCCCAATCATTAAATAACCATCACATGTTGCTATGTAATGGATGATGGGGTTTTAAGGGGACATGTTGCTGCTAGATCCGACAAGAATGATAATTAACTTGTTCAAGAAACACTGATATTTTAGGCTTTTCGCTTTAAAATCGGATATTGAATGTGCTATTGAAAAACCGAAATGCTTTTTTATTTTTTTCAAATATATTACTTATTATGCATTTTGTTGCAACAACGCCCGTATTTTTCTATTCTTACTATATCTTAGAAAGTCGATGTAGTGGTCACCCTTAAATAATAACTTTAGATCCTGTATCAGTTTTAGTGCTAACAAGTAACCCCATGGATTTGGAAATGTCAATTATATAATTCTTTGGGATTGGCTAAGCACCAATTCTGCTATTTTTTTTTATCTTTTCCGAATACTGTTGTTTCTGACATTTTAAACTAGTATCTTAGACTTAATTTAGTAATGAAAAAATGGGTGGGTTGGATAAGAGGTCAAAATGTGTTAAGGTAAAAATGGATAATTTTTACTGCGGGTTGAAACATGTGAGTCAGGTTGACACAAAAGTATTTTTTCTCTTCTTAGTAGTAATAGTATAAAAACAATATCATCAGAACGATAACCTAAGTTTTTGTATACAACAGTTTATAAAGCTGTATGCAAGGTTGCAGAAGGCGGCCTAGGCGGCCGCCTAGGCGCTAGGCGGAACAAAAAATCGGAATTTGACCCTAGGCGATGAATTAGGCGAAATGGGGATTAGGCGGAGCCTAGGCGGGCCTAGGCGGTCCTAGGCGGTCCTAGGCGGTGGTATTTTTTAATTTTTTTTTATTTTTTTATTAAATTTCTAAGTATTTCTTAGTATTATGTGTATATATCTAAACATATTTTCAAAAAACACCTAAATTTGTGTATATATATATAATACGTATAAAATACCAAAACGCCTAATTCCGCCTAATTTTCGCTTAGTCCCGACTAGTCCCTAGGCTGGACCTCACCGCCTGCCTAGCGCCTAGCGACTTCTGCAACCTTGGCTGTATGCATTATGACTACACTTTGGACTTCATCTAGTTGTTTTATACATTCAACCCATTTTACCCTCTCCTACTTTAGCTGATTTTTTAATCTCATTTGACCAATTTAAGAGGAAAGTCGGAAACATTACCCAAATCGACCTTTTATAAGTAAACGGGTTGAAATTGGTACAGGAGGAAAAGATGGTGCTTGTTGCATGTGGTTGGAGGCATACAATCTCTGTTTCTTCTTCTGGTGATCTTTATACTTTTGGGTGGAGCAAATATGGTCAACTAGGTCACGGGGATTTTAAGGACCATCTTGTTCCTCATAAACTCCAAGCATTGCATGGCCAGTTTATATCACAGGTATTTGTTTTTTATGTGCATATATCAATATGCCATTAACATCTTAGTTTTATTGAATATGTGTGTGGATGTTACGATTATTGATGATTTTTTTATATGTGGCTTTCGATATCCCAGATCTCGGGTGGCTGGAGGCACACTATGGCATTGACATCAGAGGGAAGGCTTTATGGATGGGGATGGAATAAGGTTGGAATGCTAATATCCTAAATATTTCTGTTATATTATCTCCATCTTTTATCATGAGTAAATTTATAGCGTGTTGTACTATTTTTACTTATCAAACTTATATAGGGTGATGATGTTCATGGTTTGGTTTGAAACTATGAAACTGCCCAAACCGATCATTGGTTTATTTTCGTGGTCAGTTTTTTAAAAATTATCAGTCAGTCAGTTTAGGAATTTTCAAACCTTACCAAAAGATTTTCTTATGGTTTATACTTTATAGTCGAAATTAGTCGAAAAAAAAAACCAAACTGCACTATAAGATTTTGGTCCTTGTAACTATATTCTACTTGGCCTTTAATTATTTTAAGTTGGACAATACATTTGATTGGATTTTGCTTAAGAAATAACAATACAACACAAGGAGTCACTTTTTTAAGTTTCAGCTGTTTGAGCATTATCATTTCTTTATTCTGATCGTATTTTATATATTTGTTATTGTAAAGGCCCAATAAGCCCAAACCGTGAAGCCAAACATTTGGTAACTGTTTGGTTTGGTTAGGTTTAAATTCTGAATGTTTTAGTTTTAGTTTTAGTTAACAATGGTAAAAAAAACATTGCTATCGGTTCATTTTGACCTAAAAAACTATCAAAACCGGCTCGTCAACACCCTGCTTTTGATTACCCCCCCCAGGACAGGGAAACCTCAATTGTTGACTTTTGTTAAATGTGTCGTCTTTTAATTAATCAGTATCATTTTCCTTTATTTACATAAATGAAGATTGTTGCTTCTAAGATTTGTAATTAATTTAGTCTCATGTGTGTCTTGTGAACAGTTTGGACAAGTTGGCGTCGGGGACAATAAAGATCATTGCATTCCTATGGAAGTCAAATTTCCCGATGAGCAGGCACATCATTTTTCCATGTGATCTTACTTTCTTTCATGTCTAGGGGATTAAATTATCGTATTATCATGTAACAGTTCGTCAACTATCTTAAGTTTAAGTTCTCATGTTCTTTATCTATTGCCAGAAAGTAGTTCAATTTCATGTGGATGGAGGCACACACTTGCTGTTACTGAAAGACATAATGTATTTTCCTGGGGCAGAGGTACAAATGGACAACTTGGTCACAAGGAGGCTATTGACAGGTATTTACCCCGCCCCCGCCCTACTACTACTACTACCAAACACACACACTTACTGCCTCAGCCTCACCCAACAGTTAACAGTGGTGTTCACGTCGAAACCCGTAATATGTTGAGAACTACAAGAACCCCTCAATACTGCACTACTTTTTTTTATATAAGTTGACTAATTGCATGGGGATTTCCAACATTTTGAGATTTATTTAAAGAACATAGTATTTATAGTATTTTGTCTATATGCACATGTGCATATAAACTACATGGACATGTGTATATACGCTATGGTGCATGTGCCCTTATACTTTAAAAAAACAGGAGAGGAGATCAAATCAAAGAAAGAGTGATGAGATATATATAAACCATTTTTTCAATGTATCCCTTTCGTTGAAACACTCTGTACATGTGCTATGCAGTCCTGATCTCAACAAAATATTGGTTTTGAAATATACGTGCCCCATGACTACTTTTTTATTTTTTATTTTTTGCCATGTGGCATTTTGAAGCAACCGAACTTGATATGTGTGTTATGTGTAACGCTTGGCAGAAACATTCCCAAGATAATTGAAGCTTTGAGCAGGGATGGATCTGGTGGACAAAATATAGAGTCATCAAGCACAGACCCATCTGCAGGTGCTTATTCTGCTACTTCTTTTCCATATATTTCTTATTTTTATAAACTGTTTAAAATCATCAACCAGAAGTATGATTTAAATTTCGACTGTTCACATATTGATCTTCTAACTATAATTTTTTTGGCAGTGAAATTTTCGGTATTGCCATCTGATAGATATGCAGTTGTACCTGATGAAATGGTATTAATTTTTTTTTCAACTGTTTCACCCTAATTTGTTTCTGATTTAACAATTCATAAGTGTAAACCTTCTTATGTGAATAAAGGATTATAAGACGGTTTTACTCATTGTGCAGGTTCAAGGTGGCGCTAATGGAAATGACGCTAGTGTCCCTGAGAACGATGTGAAGAGAATGAGGCTCTGAATTTTGCACTCCGAACTAACCACATATGCAGTTTTAAAGGTCCGTCATGCTGTCAGGAAATAAAAGTATATCTGCTATTATCATGTTTAGGAAGTTTGAATATTAGTTCTACTTTAGTTTAGTTTTTGTGCATCTTATCCACTATGTTAAACAAGTGCATGTTGTCATTGTTGTATTATATGATGTTGTAATCCTGTTGTATGACCATGTTGATGTGTGGAGCATTTGATTCTACTTTCTGCATGTTGACCAAGTTATGTATTGTTCTTTTTCTTTGGTGACACGCTTGCAAATAGTTCCTACTCTTTTTTTTTGTACATCTACATATACTTGCATACATGTATAGTAGAGATACATTATGTGTGTGTATTACACGTATTTTTCTTATGCATATACGTATACATGTGGATATTGTCACGGAGGCGTCAATTGAGGCCTTGTGCGCTTGGTTGATTGAGGTTGAATCGCTATTTTTCGCTTATTTATATTGGTTGCTGTTTTCGTTCTTTCATGGACTCATCATGGAGCGGCCTTGACTCCCGATCAGTGGCATGACCAAATGTGCAAGCACTGTAGGGATGGCACCGGTCGGGTTTGGGACTGGTTTAGGAAAGCCCCATGCTAAAACTGATTAGGTATGCCTGTCCCAAAACCCGTTGGGTTTTCATCGTTAATTACCTCTCAGGTATCAGGTATACCCGTGGGTTTCGGGTAAACCTGTTAATTTTAAAAAATTGTCTGTTGGGTATATAAGCCAAAACCAGTCGGGTATATATCGGGTAACTACTAACCAATTATATTTAACATTATCAAATATATATAAATTATACTGCATTGTACATAAATATATATGAAACACTCAAATGCATATATAACTAATAGGATTGGGTTTATTTGAGAACCCACTTGAGTTGCGAGAACTTGAGAACTCCTCTAGACCAATGACACGACGGCACATATGCATGTTACAATTATAATAATAAAGGGTAAGAAAGTAATTTACCCTCCCATACCCCACCTCACACCCTTTTTAAAGCTGGCAGATTCTTTTTTTATTTTTTAAAAAAAATCATCATCATCATCTCAATCACTCTCATCTCACTCTCTCTCTCTCTCTCTCTCTCTCACACACACACACACACACACACACACATAAGTCTCTCTCTCTCTAACACACACACACGTCTCTCTCTCTCTCTCTCTAACACACGCACACACACACACACACCCGTCTATCTCTCTCTAACACACACACACTCTCTCTCTCGCTCTCTCTCAATCATATGGCTGTGGAGGTTTTTGGGGGGCGGTGGTCATGGTGGGGCAGGGGGCGGAGGACGGTGGTGGGACGAGGACGGTGGTGGGACAGTGGGACGATGGTGAAACAAATCTGAAAACAAGGGTGTTTTGGAGGTGAAACAGATCTCAAACATGGGGCGGAGGACGGTGGTGGGACGGTGGGATGATGGTTCTTGGTGGTTCGATGGTGGTTCTTGGTGGAGGCGAAATAGATCTGAAACATGGGTTTTTGATGGTTCTTGGTGGTTCGTTGGGCTCTGAACAGATCTGGAGACGGAAGGGGTGGTCTTTGTGGGGCAAGGGGCGGAGGACGGTGGTTCGATGATGGTGACAGGGGTGTTTTGGTGATGGGATGGTGAATTGATGATGGTATGTTATTGTTATTGTTATTATTATTATTATTATTATTATTATTATTATTATTATTATTATTATTATTATTATTATTGTTTCTGTTGTTATTATTATTAATTTTTTTTCATGGTTTTTTTTGTGTGAAAGAAGATGATGATGGTTTTTTTTTATAAGGAAAATAAACAATGGTGTAAAACTTTTGAGTTATGTGTAGTATAAGGTGTGTAGTATGAATGTACAGATGTTTGGTTGTGTAGTATGCATGTATAGATGTTTGGTTGTTTTACATTGATGTAATACATTTTTGTTGATGTTGTGGGGGGATTTACAGTGGTGTAATACGATTGTATAGATGTTTGTTTGGTTTTTACACTGGTGTAAAATAATTACACTAGTGTAATACGAATGTAGTAGTTTTGTATATTGTAGATTTACACTGGTGTAAAATAATTACACCAGTGTAAATGATGGTAGATTTATACTAGTGTAAATCATCCTCATCAGATTTATCTGATTATTTGTTTTAAAAAAGTAAAAAAATTAAAAAATAAATATAATTTTAAAAAATATTATATTTTGAATTATTGAATAAAAAATTAATATGATATTATATTAATTATTTCTATCACATGGTGTTTTTACCTTAGTACCCCTTAATGTGCTTTATTAAATTAAAATATACATAATACAATTTTAATTATCATGTAAAGACAAAAAACCTCAAGATTTAATCTCACCCATTGGATTGAGAATATCAATGGTCTAGAAGAGTTCTTATGGTTCTCACAACTCACATGAGTTCTCAAAATAACCCAGCCCATAACTATACAAGTATAGGGTTAGGATCAAATACACAGTGAAACAAAAATAAAAAGTCGTAGGAAGGTATCAAACGAAGTCCAATTAAACTCATTCAAGTGGCATTGGAACCGTTTCATCAAACCATATGATCTTAGTTTTTAGGTTTCGGTTTTTTGGATTGTTAGCTTATATTTTATAGAATTTGTGTTATAACATTGTGTCTTTTATGTTGCATTGTGTCTTTTCTTTATTTTCGTCATTATGTCATTTATGTGATTTTATTGTGTCTTTTTTCTTCGTCATTGCGTTATATTTATTGGCATTGTGTTATATTTTGTGAGTCATTGTGTTATATTTAGTGATCTATTGTGTTTTATATATCCTTCTCATCATTCTCATTTTTGTTACACTGTGTAGGATAACTTGACCCTACAAGTATATGCAAACATTATAAATGCTTGTAGCATTGTCGAGTAGAATTCATGGTCACGTATCTGCATGACATGTCTAGCATAGTTGACGACCTTAACGATCAACTTATATCAAACATCGGCTGATACCATCTGTAAGAATAATCTTCTAGATGTAAACACACATCTAGAAGATTATTCTTACAAATGGTATCAGCCCATGACATTCATGAACAAAAACAATTGTTCATTAACACAAATGAACACCAGCAAGTGTTCATGAACAGAAACAAGCACAAACTCACATATATTAACTTTTGAATAAGATCAATTTCACATATATTAAGACATTGTCTAGATCCACTTAAAAATAGACTAATTATCCAAACATACTTGGTACTCAAAATAATATTGGTAAACGCAATAAACTAGTGTCTCAAAAACCAAAGTTAGCATCTTAAACTTGAAGTTCTCAGTAATCTACCCAAAATAAACTTGAAGTCATCGAACGAACTTACGAACATAAACGAACACGTTACCGAACGTTTATAGACATAAACGAACAAACGTTGCCTATGTTCATGTTCATTCATTTATTAAATGAACGAACACAAACGAACTTCCACCGAACAGTTCATGAACTGTTCACTGAAAGTTCAGTTCGTTTGCAGACACATCCACACAAGTTAATTAACATAATGTTTAATTCTTTTTTTAAATATACTTTCAAAAACTCTTGTAAATTTTTTTACATAAAAACACACCAAAAATCTTTTTGTATTTTTCAAATAAAAGCAATAAACTGAACACATGTAAAACACATATTTATTGTCTCTATTGTTGAATGCTCTATCATTACGGGCTCTCCATATGAATCAAATGTAGCTTGAAAACCATGCGCAAGCCTTTTTTTAAAAAAACATGTGATTTAGTAACTGAAAGTCGTAATCTATACTTTCAATAATAGGAGAGTCGTGAGTGACGTCAGAAAGCTGATGTGTCAACAGCTTAGGCAGGCCACCAATGCCTGCGTGATGCAAAAACCTGACGTCAGTACCCCCTTAAAATATTCACAAAAAATATGTGGGCCACGTTAAAGCACCGCTGCTGTCATCAACAGCGGTTCACAAGCAAAGGGTCTGCTGTCAAGCAGCAGATGTTAGCCACGTACGCTGCAGCATTTAGGCCCTAAGTTTGAATTTTAAGGGGGGAAATTTAAATTAACCTAGGGAAACGTGCCTCATTAGCTCCTTATATATAAGCACGCAAACAATTCAGCCATTTCTAATATCAGCTTTCAATTTTTTAAACCTAAACAAAGATTTTCAAATTTCCCTCTTAAAAGATATCTTTAAAATCGTGTCGACGTCAATGGACGGTGAAGAAAAGCACGTCACATTCATTCGTGATCTGAATCCAACCAAAGACATGTGGTACATGGAAGGCTCGAGTCATAAGGAAGTGGAAGACAACCTATAAGTTGGAGGTCATATTCAGTGATGAGCAGGTAAATTTTATAGCTTGGTTTATTCATGAAGACGTGTTCTTTTTTGCATGCTTTTTACCTTCTGTTAAGCGATATGCAGGGTGATAAGATTCAAGGTTCTGCCAAGACACCTTTTATGCAAGTTTTTGACAGTCAAATTGAAGAAGACGGTGTGGTTGTCTTGTCTAAGTTCGGTGTAGGTGAAAACAAGGACATCTACAGAGTTGTAGCTCATCAGTTCAAAATAACTTTTTATCGTTGTACAACTGTGAAACAGGTTAAGGGTTGGGAATGTGTGGAGTATGGTTTCAACTTCTTACCTTTTAACTAAATTCTTAATGGAGAAGCCAAGAATATGTTGAGCGTTGGTTTGTATTTTATTCTTTACCTCAGTACAAGCTTTAACATTCAGTTTGGTTGAACGTTGTTGCTTTAAACTTAACAGATGTTTCATAAAATTGTCTGTTTTGTTTTTACAGATGTTGCTGGAAGCGTCATCTGGTGTGGTGACTTGGATGTGTTTGGACGAGCTCCTAACGAAACCAAACGAATGAATCTTGATATTCAGGACTTAGAGTAAGGATTCCTTAAAATTGTTATACAGTTTTTTTTGAAAATGTTGTATCAATAGTTGTAACAATCATTGTTTAGTATTGCAAATTTAGTTTGTGTAATAAATGTTATGAACAAGTTATTCTATGACTGACTGTTTTGAATCTCATGTGGAACACATTATTAATGTACTCCCTCCGTCCCATTAGAAGTGTCTTGGTTTGAAAAACACAAAGCTTTAGGCATATTAAATGATTGCTTTTTTGATTGCCATATGACAATAATACCCTTGTCATATGTGGGCCCATCATATTCTTTGTTTATTTTAGTTGTGTTTTTAAGGGTAACTTTGGAAATTGGCTTAAAATTTTTGAAAGTGGACACATGAAATGGGACAAATAAAAAAGGGAATATGGACACTTCTAATGGGACGGAAGGGAGTAATAAATTACAGCAGCATTAATGTTTTACATCTATGTTTCTGTTGTTTTGTTGCAGAGGTACGACCTTAAGATGTACATTGTGGAACTCTTATGCAATACAGTTTAAGGAATTCATTTCAAAGATCACTAAGGAGCATGCACTGGCTGTTATCCAGCATGGAAGGGTTAGAGACTGGAACGGTAACTTGTGTTTCAGTGTTGTTATTTTAAAAACATATTAATATGAAATAAGTAAAGATATGTGTGTTGTCAAATTTTTAGAAAGAATTACAGTTCAAACCGATAAGTATGGATCTCGCCTCTTTCTCAATCAACTTATAGATGAGGTGTCTGACTTAAAGACGAGGTGCTGTTTGTTTATATTTCTATACGAAAGTTCACAAGACCTTTGGGTTTGGTCGGCTTACTTTGGTGTCGCGGGGTCATGCAATGACATAAACGTTTTTCATCAGTCACCCCTTTTCGAAGATTTCATTTTTGGTAGAGCACCAACAGCATCGTTTTATGCTAATGGAAACTTCTACCCACACGGATACTTTTTGGCCGATGGAATATATCCGAAGTACTCGATAATCGTGAAGACGTTCACTAATCCGTTCGACGAAAAAAGAGCATATTTTAAGAAAGTTCAAGAGTCTTCGCGAAAGTACATTGAGATATGCTTGGGGGTGCTTCAACAGCGTTGGCATTATATTAGAAATCCGGCTCGTGCATGGAGCAAAGAAAAAATGAGAGATGCTATGTATGCGTGTATAATCATGCATAACATGATTCTAGAAGACGAAGGAAAGGCAACGTGTCAAGATTATGTACCAGACGCCCCAACGGAAATGCCACAAGCGACACGGCGGAGGGAATCCTCAACTCACAAGAGGTGCGTAAACGAGGAGACGCATAACGCTTTAATGTTGGATTTAGTACAGCATGCATGGTCGGTTCGATATATTCCGCACGAGGGAGACGAAGAAGAGGAATACGAGAATGACGACGAAGACGAATTTGACGAGGAAGATTAATTGTAGCTTTACTATTTTCCGTAATTTTTTTAATTTTAGGATTAATGTTTTTCTTTATTTTCAGTTATTTTTATTATTTTTAGGTAATTTAGGGAATTAATGTAATTTTTTTTATGTTTTTTCTAGTTAAATATTTAAATTAAATAGTAGTTTGTTTATTAAAATTTTAAAAAAATTATATAAAATGGCATGTGGCCCACATGCCACATGTCAAAAAATGCCACACTCCAAATTTCACCCACCACTACACCCCTTGCCCCTTTAATGCTCTTTAACTCACCAACATGGCCCAAATGCCACATGTCATAAAATGCCCCTTTAATGTCCCTTTAACCTCCAAATTTTCACCGATCATTACACATGGCCTTACGGTGGATTCATTAATATCCATCGGAACCACGTCATATATCTATTCCCTTTTTTATTTACTTGCATGCAAATTATTTAACATTTTCAAGATATAAAAAAGTTTGTTTAAAAACTAAAGAAACTTTAAAACTGCACTATTGTGTTCTTAGAGTCATTTTACATAGCATTTGATTATGTCAATATACAATGTTGATAGGTTGAGCAATGAGAATCATAAAGACTTTGGGTTAATTAAGAACTTGATGGAAGTTTGACTGATATCAACTAATGCACCTTACATTAACTTATTGTTCTTTACTACGGTTGCACGGTATGGTTCAAGGCGGAAGCCATGGTCAAGTGGGAGTGGCGCGTTTTTAGAACACTGCCCATCACTCGGTACCACTAGTTTTATTTTTTTTCGGACTAGTTACCAAGCCTTTCCGCATCTCATTTTATCGTCTTTGCCCGGTGATTTGTTAAACAATACAACAATACATAACACTCCATTAATAAAGAAAAAAAAACTAATTAACGTTTATAAGCAAACTCAATTTCAAAACCATAAAAAAATATTGATCTTAATAACATCTATTCAATAGTGTATGTGTAGTGTGGGGCTTTGTGGGGCTTCATGGGATTAAAATATTAATAAAATATTAAAAGGGCTCCATGAGTCTTTATTGAAAATATATATGTAGTGGGTGATTGGCTTTATGGGGCTCTATAAGGATTAAAATATTATTATTTGATTGGGTGTAGAACAAGAGAGTGTGAAAATTGATTAAAAAAATAATATAAAATTGTTTTCTTTTGAATGACGCCGTTATTATGATAGAGCACTTCCCATGAAGCCAAGGGGACGGTGTAGAGAGCTTTACGGGGCGTTATAATCATAAAGCCCCTCCCTATAGCGACCAATACACTCGGGCTCATGATTAGAAGAGTTGGGAGAAGCCTAGTTGAATAAAGTCTCATTAGTGTGTATGTATGGAGGTTGAGGGGCATGCTTTCTCTCATAATATAAATTTAATATTTAGAGTGGTTCCATTCTTTTTAGCAGTATTTGGGGTGAATTTGTTGGATAACACAAAAAAAGTAAAAAAGTGTGTGTGTGTGTGTGGGGGGGGGGGGGGGGGGGTTAAAACAAGTAAAAGAATTTAGAAAGCCGGATGCAAGAGGGACGCTTGGATTTATCGCGATTCAAAAGTGTACTTCAGCGCTACGCATTCTTGCGTACGGTAACACGAGCGACATAAACGATGAATTCTTAAAGTTGGCCGCGAGAAAACGACACGCGGACACGTTAGAGCATTTTTGTCACGGTACACTACAATTTATTTATTTATTTGTTTTATTTATTTATTTATTAAAAGTTTATTTGTTGATTCTTATAAAAGTTATATTTTGTAAAGGAATAATACAATTGTACGGGCGTGTTACCTAAGACGGCCAAGCTGGTACGATCTACAAAAGATATATGAGGTTCATTCAAATGAACATGGTTTACCAGGAATGATTGGGAGAGCTAACAGTAAATCTTCACGCGATGGCTTCACAAAACCTTTGGGTTTGGTCGGCTTACTTTGGTGTCGCGGGGTCATGCAATGACATAAATGTTTTTCACCAGTCGCCCCTTTTCGAAGATTTCATTTCTGGTAGAGCACCAACAACATCGTTTTATGCTAATGGAAACTTCTACCCACACGGATACTTTTTGGCCGATGGAATATATCCTAAGTATTCGATTATTGTGAAGACGTTCACTAATCCGTTCGACGAAAAAAGAGCATATTTTAGAAAGTTCAAGAGTCTTCGCGAAAGGACATTGAGATATGCTTTGGGGGTGCTTCAACAGCGTTGGCATTATATTAGAAATCCGGCTCGTGCATGGAGCAAAGAAAAAATGAGAGATGCTATGTATGCGTGTATAATCATGCATAACATGATTCTAGAAGATGAAGGAAAGACAAGTGTCAAAATTATGTACCAGACGCACCAACGGAAATGCCACAAGCGACACCGGCGGAGAGAATCTCAACTCGCAAGAGGTGCGTAACGAGGAGACGTATAACGCTTTAATGTTGGATTTGGTACAACATGCATGGTTGGTTCGATATATTCCGCACGAGGGAGACGAAGAAGAGGAAGAGGAAGAGGAAGAGGAAGAGGAAGAAGAAGACGAGAATGACGACGACGAAGACGAATTTGACGAGGAAGATTAATTGTAGCTTTATTATTTTCCGTAATTTTTTTAGTTTTAGGATTAATGTTTTTTTTTTATTTTTAGGTAACTTAGGGAATTAATGTAATTTTTTTATGTTTTTTCTAGTTAAATATTTAAATTAAATAGTAGTTTGTTTATTTAATATAAAATGGCATGTGGCCCACATGCCATATGTCAAAAAACGCCCCACTCTAATTTTCACCCACCACTACACCCCTTGCCCCTTTAATGCCCATTTAACTCCACCAACATGGCCCCACATGCCACGTATCATAAAATGCCCCTTTAATACCCCTTTAAACCCCAAATTTCACCCACCATTACACATGACCTTACGGTGGATTCATTAATATCCATCGGAACCACGTCATATATCTATTCCCTTTTTTATTTCCTCGCATGCAAATTATTTAACATTTTCAAGATATAAAAAAGTTGTTTAAAAACTAAAGGAACTTTAAAACTGAACTATTGTGTTCTTAGAGTCATTTTACATAGCATTTGATTATGTCAATATACAATGTTGATAGGTTGAGAAATGAGAACCATAAAGACTTTGGGTTTATTAAGAACTTGATGGAAGTTTGAATGATATTAACTAATGCACCTTACATTAACTTATTGTTCTTTATTACGGTTGCACGGTATGGTTCAAGGCGGAAGCCATGGTCAAGTGGGAGTGGCGCGTTTTAGAACACTGCCCGTCACCTCGGTACCACTGGTTTTATTTTTTTCGGATAGTTACCAAGCCTTTCTGCATCTCATTTTATCGTCTTTGCCGGTGATTTGTTAACAATACAACAATACATAAACACTCCATACATAAAAGAAAAAAACTGATTAACGTTTATAAGCAAAGTCAATTTCAAAACCATAAAAAAAAATATTGATCTTAATAACATATATTCAGTAGTGTATGTATAGCGGGGGGCTTTATGGGGCTTCATGGGATTAAAATATTAATAAAATATTAAAGGGCTCCATGAGTCTTTATGGAAAATATGTATGTAGTGGGTGATGGGCTTTATGGGGCTCCATAAAGATTAAAATATTATTATTTGATTGGGTGTAGAAGAAGAGAGTGTGAAAATTGATTAAAAAAAATAATATAAACTGTTTTTCTTTTGGATGACGCCCGTTATCATGATAGAGCCCTTTCCCATGACTCCCCATAAAGCCCAAGGGGACGGTGTAGAAAGCTTTATGGGGCGTTATAATCATAAAGCCCCTCCCCTATAGCGCCCAATACACTCGGCCTCATGATTAGAAGAGTTGGGAGAGGCCTAGTTGAATAAAGTCTCATTAGTGTGTATGCATGGAGGCTGAGGGGCATGCTTTCTCTTATAATAATTAAATTTAATAATTAGAGTGGTTTCATTCTTTTTAGAAGTATTTGGGGTGAATTGATTGGATAACACAAAAAATGTAAAAAAAGTGTACGGTAAAACAAGTAAAAGAATTTAGAAACAAAATCAATTTAGATGTTAAAAGTTATTTTTTGTCAAATATTTTTCATAGTTTTTTTATATAGACACATGTTTTAGTAAAAAATAAAAACATAATAAAAAATTAAAAAAAAGCTCAAAAACAGTTTAAAAAAGTAATAAAATAACTTTTTTTTTTATATAAAATTAACTTGTTATTTGAAGGGCAACATGTAGCTTAAAAGTCAACAATATTTTTTCAAGGGTTGTACCAAATATTTTAAATATTGTAATGACTTAACTCTTAAAATTATGTAAGATAAGAATTTATTATAATACAGTATATAGTATAATGATAATTATAAGTAGGATAAAAAAATTTGTGTTACATAATTTTAAGGAGTTTAAAATTTTAACTTTTAAAACATATGTTACAACCCTTTAAAAACATATTGTTGACTTTAAACGAATTATCGTTAGGATTTTTGAACAACCATAACTTTTTTCGTATGTTAATATTTTTTTAGGAAATTACACCATTATAAAAACGAATAATGTATTCATTTTAATTTAAATATGGTATTGATATAGTTTGTTTTTAATAAAAAATTAATATGTTATGTGATTACGGTGTCTATGATTCTTGTTGCATCATGCAGACACCCGTATAGTGTGTATGTTTGTGTGTATATAAATGCATGTAAATAGATAACAACATGCATTCATGATTAAAAGTGTTTGGGTGAAGTGTAGTTGAATAAAGTCTCATGAGTGCATTTGCATGAACGTCTAGGGGCATGATGTCTCTCACAATAGTTTAATAACTAATTAGAGAGTACTCCAATTATTTTTTTAAGCATTTGATGATCACCAATTATAAAAACTATTGTAACCAAAAGGACAAAGCTAAAGTTGTAGCATAACCAACCATTTTTTTTCTCTTAATAAAATATATAAGATAAATATTAAAACCAACAAGGAATTACAAGTGAGTGACAGGTAAACGGGCAACAACCAACCATTGTCAAAAAAATATTTTCTTAACACTAATTAATTATGAACTGTGTACACATAAGTACACATTTATATTACCTTATCCTAAATCTAATAATGGTGAGATGGTTTGGTGGACAATTAAAGGTCCCTCACTACTATCAAAGAAAACATTTCATCATCATACCAACTGGAAAGCATCAATATTACACCCTTCTTGAACATACCTAATAACTTTCTTGTTATATGTAAATACAACCATACAATATATACAACAAGCCCACCTTGATCAACACACAAAAACAGGTCCCAAACAGATACATTATGAGGAAAGGAGGTCGAAAAATGTGGTGGGCAAAGAAGAGTTTACCGACTGAATCAAGAATGGATATCGATCAAATTCTCAAGGCTAAGCTTGAAACTATCAAAGAAGAGTCTGAGGTCATGGAGGATAGTTGTATGGTGTGTATATCGAAGCGTAGGTGTTCGGTGATGATGAAGAAGGAGAAGAAGTTCTATAAGAAAATGGCAATGGGAGGAGGTTTTCGGCTCGTATTGGCTTGAAGTTGAAGGATTCTTATATGTTGTTCATGTCTGGTTTTGTGTCCAAACGATGTTTGGGTGCTATTCTCAGTGTTAGAACAAGGTGTTTATGTTTAGTTGATTGTTTTTAACTATATCAGCTTTGTGAATTGCGTTTGTACTTTAATATTTCAGTAGTACTACGTACAAGTGTTTATGTTTTTCTAGCTCGGTGTCATTTCATTTGTAGGAGCGTACTTCCTTGATGAATGGGATTTTAGTATTGACAATAATCTGTAGATATATATGTGCATGTGTGTGATTATAATGGGTTTCAAACTTTCAAGATATATTATATATATGTTTATTAAAATTATCTAAAGAGATGTGATTTGTAATGGGGTGACAGTCGTGTCAGGTTGAAGGATTGAATCGATCAACTAATGTATGACTCCTAAAATATTATTGTTAAAAGATATCTAATTTGTGCTAGGACATATTTAAAATCGTGTTATCCAGAAGGTGACTCGTTTAATTTCATTTACAAAATTTACATAAAATACTTATAAAATCTGGGCTATCGCGTAGAAGTCGTGATTAGTGATGCTCATAAGAAGCACCCGACAAAAATAAGAGATCAATCGTTTGTTGGAGAAGATGTGTTGAATCGAAGGAGGAATAAGTAACGATATTGGAATTTGGTTGAATTGGCTTGGGGATTCTTGTCTCAGTCTTTTGTTCGACATCGTACAAGATTTATTCCAAGAACGAAAAGTGTACTTTTGTATTTGTTTTCTTCACGGGTAGAGATCGAGACTAATAGAAGGTTGGTAAGAATAATCATAGATAAAAAAAATCATATATGATAAAGCTTATTTAGACATATGATAGTTACTTAACAAGTTGTTAAGGCAATTGGTATCGGCACACGTGATGCCATACCAACACCTCACACCCGCGGTTGGCCCCAAGCCAAGTTCACCCCCTGCTATAACCGTGCTCGTGAAACCACCCCCCCCCCCCGTTTCGGATGTGGCACCTCTCACACCCTAGTTAAACTCCATAACACATAGCTTAAGTAGTTGTCTCGCGATGAGACTTAAAATTAAGTATACCTCTTCTAATTCTAAAATAAATCATAATTTGAATGGATTTTAACTAAAATAACAAAAATAATATAAATCAAATCACCATTTTGGTATATTTTCTTTTTCCACCAACACTCTCTTGATAAACAACTCCGGATTTAAGTTCTTCGAAAACCAAATAAAAAAACAAAAAAAACCTTGAACCTCTGACCTTTTAAACTACTTTTAGTTTAGAGTTAAATGCCACCTTAGATATTTACCACGAAATGGATTTTGAAAATTACTTGTTAGTTACAAAAACAATAATAACAGAAATTTTTTTGGTGTTTATTAAAGCCTGATATAGGTATGCCCCATAATAAGTTGGTCCCCAATGATTGATGGCAATGGTCTTGTACAGTTGTACCAATATAATAATAGAAAGAGTATTTGCATTCGCATTAGAATAGTCCTTTTTTCCTCGAATTGGTATGTCAATGTCATAGACCACCATTTATAGCTATGAATCCATGATAAGATCTTTTGTGCCTCGTCTATGTATATAGGAAATCCTAAAGGACCTAAATGATATGCAACAATTCTTATTTCTCAACAACAATATTAATGAGTTGCAAAGGTTAGAGATTAAACGTATATGGTTTGATTAATATATATTTTTTTGAAAACCGCATTTGATGTGTGTACGTTTGTTTAAATGTGCATGCATCTCGGGTCCAAAAAGTTAAAAACATTTTGTAAATCATATTTGAGTGTGTCTACATTTGAGCAAACGTATGCAATAAAGCATCTACAAACAAACTTTTGTTTACTGCTTGCCCTTATGATACTTAGAATTAGAATTTAAGTTATATATGACTACAACTTACAAATAACCCGTATGCCTTTTAGTATGCTTCAATGTAGGGATAACAAACACCAAGTCCGACGGGTGTACCGGAATATATGGGACGGGTATACCTGATACCCGACATGTATGGGCAGGGGCGGACCTCTTAGGTCACACCGTAATCAATGGGACAACATTGATTTTCGAGCGTATGTAGAGAGTGTATTGCGTGGATTTTTCGAGTGAAATCATTGTTTCTTGCACGATGACTACATTCTTGAATATCACATAGATGGAAAAGAAAATTAAATAGTTTGAAGGATAAATAGAAAGCTGAAGGGAAGATAATATGGTGCTCCGACAACGACGGTTTGAACCCAGATTTTTTTTTTTGAATGGCCAACAAAAAACTTATTTCATTACTATTGAACCAGCTAGATACTGGAATTTGCATACGTTTACATCGCATAAACGGGTGTTACATATCATTATACTATCCTTTCTACATTAAAAACTTTTCCAATCGTCCCACGTCAAGCTAATCTTCCTCGATCTATACCTTACCCATAAGTAAATCAATGTTCGCGCTTCCTCAAAAACTTTGACATTGTTCGTTGTTTATCATTGAACACCGCATCGTTTCCTGTCCTCCAAAATATTCCACATAATAGTTAAAATAATGGTGTGGATCATCATCTTTCCTATCTTCGATTTGCCCGAGTATTTATGAATCTCCAATAAATCCCTCACCTGGAATGCAAATATTGGTTGGAGGCGACACCATTGTGATACTATTTGCCATATTGTCTGTGAAATTGCCAGGATACAAACACGTGTTCAGCCGATTCCTACATATCCCCACACAATCGACAGGTTGTATTGGCCAATTACATATTACTTAAACCAAATTTCGCGGACGAAATTCCTTCAACAGGGGGGGGGGAATGTGACACTCGACAATTTTCCAGGACAATATCGTACACTTAAACTAGATTCACAATGTTTCATTTGTGCATTATTATAGTACCATGTCATCCCGGGTCTACCAATGCCCAAACAATTTAGGAATTCATTACATTTTTCATTTACGCATGCAACACCCGATTATCCCGACACAAACTTGGCAATGAACAATCATGCCAATGACACTCTACAGTGAGACAAAAACGTCCAATTATTACGCAAAAAATGAAACAAGACTACACGTGACAATGTTCAATTTGAACACTATACAATTCCACCAGGAAAACGAATATTTATAAATCCATTTTTAGAATATTCGACGTGTCAAAACATTTAGTTTTGCCATTGATCCATTTAAATTATGGAAACAAAATCATATTATTTTTTTTATATATGCTATTCACAGACTAAACACACAACATTATATATGTATATAAACATATACCAATCGAATTTTATATATGTTTAAACTTGTTGGATTTCGAAATAGTACTATATTACATATAAATTACATAAATCGGCCTACATATATATGTATGTATAATCAAGACAAAATAACCCTCATATGTATTCATGTACACTCATATGAAATTGACAACTAAACCCATACACCTAGATTACATATATTATATTCAATGAAAGCGACTTGACTTTCCACCAATCTATACACACACTCACACGATTCTGTACATGGATACATATACATATATGTAGTACATAACCACCCTATACATCTATATGTATACATGCCATGAAAAGGACAATACCATGACATAATGACATGCATGGCACAACAGACAAAATTTCCCCATATCTTCATGAGAGAGTTGAAAGGGACAATTCATACGATGTATAAATACAACACATATTATACGGTTATATACATACATACATACATATATACACTCCATTACAATCCAAAACTTACTTCTCCCACAATTGCACAAGAATGGAAACATAGCCACCCCACCTACATGACCTCTCATGTTAGTTGACTTCCTAAAATCCCAATTCCATTCCCAAGAAATCGGTCAAGAAGAGGACAAGACATACATACATACAAGAAATATACACACACACACACACACGACATTACATACATATACACACATATATGCGGTTATGTATGTGTGGAGAATAGTCCAAATTGAGGCATACATGCTGTATAAGACAAGAACACAATAACCTAGTCTTTATACCAAACAAAGACCTTCTAACCTTTCCTAGACAAGATTGTTTTCTCTAATTGCCATGATCCTACCCTAATCGACCCAAACATCCCTCCTAATACATGCATAAGTCCCTTCCAACTATGTCCAAGAATTGTATCAAAGTAGTAAGATACTTGCTTTCAAAGATAAACCAAGGCATGTTGACCTTCCAAAGTGACACACAAACCATCCAATCCTCTCACCCATCGGCTATATAAAGTAGCCAAAGCTTCATTGTGATCCCACACCAAAAACTCCCAACATCTCAACACTACACTATTTACTCCCTTCCTTTTCTTCAACCATGGTTCAACTCCAACACCCACAGCCGGCTCTTTCCCATGATCAAGCCCCATCACCAACACTTATCTTGAAGGTTCGAAGCCACATGGTGGAAGAAAGAGGCGAGATCGATCTCTTCCCCTTGAACACTTGGTTTTCCTTTGGTATATTCAAGTTACACCACTTTTCATTCAATTCTTTATTGTTGTGATACGAGTGTTCACCCAAATCACAATACATTAAGTGCACATATACGCAAGCATCAAGCTTTTTAAAATCAACTAAACACTCAAAGGTTTTGGCTAGGACCTAATATATATATACATGCACATATCTATAATATTTATATACTGATAACTCACAGAATTAACATATAAAACAAGGCATAAACAGTCCCAAAATAGGTCACAATTAGGCTTACATTAGTTATAATTGATACTTAATTTGTTTCTATTTGATTATCTCTGGAAACTGGCGCTCCAAGACGGAAACAAATGTTTTCCGGGTGAAAACATGCAAAAAACTGGAGATTCATGAAGATACCAGACTTCAAGCCTGTTCCCTGTATGTTCAGAAGACAATCCCGGGACTTAACCAATGCTAAAATCAGTCCCTGAGTGACCTTGCCGCCCATGCTCACCTGCACGAAGGCCTTGCACGCGAGAAGACAACGCAGGAAACTTGGAGGGCAAGAAATCAGAGGTCTGCAGACATTGCACGCCGTGCCACGCACATGTGCAAGGCCGTGCCAGACAACAAAGGACAGACAGACTCTGCCATGCAGCAACAGTACGTACGTGTAACTGCAAGCACGGCCTCGGACACCTTGTGCACGCTCGTGCAACCCCTGGGAGGTCTATAAATAGCAAGCTAACCCTCACCATTTGATCATCCCTTCTTCATGCTCTCTTGGGGCGAACTCCAAGCTTCTTCAAAGATCTTGGGGTCTTGTGGGAGGCCTTCTGGCCCTCCTAACATCCTTCAATGGTTAGCCTCGTCCTACATTGACCGGCTTGGCCAAGAAGTGGATCGTAAGAGTATTTATGCAATAAATATCGAGGGTCGTTGAGGATCAAGAGAGCTACATATCACTTGAAGATGGATAGCTTGTCTATGAGCAGCCATGTTCTTGTGTTGATCATGTTCTATGTTGTATCTTTCTATCATCATGAACTCGTTTGATTTGTATACTTTTATTTTTATTATTAGTAGTTTATTTTAGTTATTTGTGGTGTCCTCTTCTTCTAATCCTTATTTGTTTATCTATTTGATAGGTTTGCTTGATGATAACTTAAATCTAAAATCAATATTAACTTATTAGGAGAAACTCATGAGTGTACCATGGTGTGTAAAAACCCGTGCACTTGTGAACTCATCGAAAATATAAAATAATAATTGATTAACTTAGCTAAAATAACTAGAGGTTTAATCAGCTTTTGGTATTCCCGAACCTAGATCCAAGGCAAGGAAACCGGTAGTGAGTGAGACAGATCCCTGGGTTTCTGATATCCGAACCGGGTTCTAAGAAATGGCTTCTGAAGTGGACCAGATCTGAGTGACACATTTCTGGTACTTACCAGATGATTGGGTGATCTTCTT
>JAUTDX010004292.1:0-48286 GCA_030844895.1 Ambrosia x helenae | reverse complement strand
GAGTTATTAGTAGAGGTTGTAGCTCCTCATTTATCACATTGATTCCAAAATCTAAGTCCCGGTGGGTTTGAATGATTATCGTCCCATTAACTGGTTGGAGTTATTAGTAAGGTGATATCTAAGGTTTTGGCTGAGAGGATGGAAACCGCTTTGGATCTGGTCATTTCAGACTCCCAGTCAGTGTTTCTTAAAGGCAGGTTGATCTTGGACGGTCCTCTTATGATAAACGAGGACGTTGGGGTGGATTAAGAAGACAAAGAAACGGGCTTTCTTATTGAAATTGGATTTTGCGAAGGCTTATGACAATGTCAATTGGGGTTTTCTTTTGTCCACGCTTGATCTTATGGGTTTCCCGGATAGGTGGTGTAGATGGGTGAAAGGGATCTTAGAATCGGCGCGTTCAGCGGTCTTGGTTTACGGGTCCCCCACTTTTGAGTTTCAGTGTGAGAAATGTCACAACCCGGCCACAGGGGGCCTGGACGAAATAACAGATTGGTACAACATTCACGCAAATGCAAGCAACAGCGGAAGCGGTACAATAATAAACTAACTTTATTAACATAATTTATACAATTTAATACAATGTCATTAACTAAACTAGTCCCTGATCGTACTTGCGCGGTAATATCTATGGTTACTCGATCGTCTTCTGGTTCGTCCACTGGTTGTGACTCCGAGTTGCAATCATACGTTCTTCATATCTCCAATGCGGTACCTGAACACATGCTTAAATGGTTTGGGGTCAACAATAATGTTGGTGAGTTCGTATGTTTAGTTACATAGGCGCCCAAAATAGTTTATCAAAACAGTTCCAGTTATCAAACAAGTTTAACAGTTTTCAATAC
This sequence comes from Ambrosia x helenae, assembly GCA_030844895.1. NCBI lineage: Eukaryota > Viridiplantae > Streptophyta > Magnoliopsida > Asterales > Asteraceae > Ambrosia > Ambrosia x helenae. The sequence goes on along the minus strand of JAUTDX010004292.1, from coordinate 47,441 downwards.
GTTTATCTGGTTATGGTGTTACAATTCTACAAGCTGGCCACTCAACCCTTGGCACCTAGCCCATGCCTAACCATGTCTAGATGTAACAACATAAACTATACCCGTTATTGTCATAGTTCTCAACCTATGTCCTGCCTCATAGGTTCCCCAATGGCAAAATATATGCCGCAACGACCCGTCGGTCTCAGTGGGGGTTTCCGGGTCTAGGCGGACCACTGTGCGTGGGGGATTCCCCAAGTAGTACTACCCTATATTAAGTCGGCTCTATCCTAGAGTTAATGAGTGCCTGGTTCAGTATGCATAACAAGCAAGCAGGTAATCACGCTCTGTAAAACTAACACCCATAACAATGTACAAAACAGTTTAGAAGCATGCGTCACCCCAAAACATTTGTAAAAGTAAAAAGAGGGGAGTTCACGAAACTCACCTGTTTGCATAGCTCAAAATATAAAAACGGTGCTCGGTATCGAATACCGACATCCTCCTGGTTGGGCCCTATGTCGACACACATTATTATTATCATTAATCTTTGGTTTTCATCTGTAATGGTTACGTGTGGGGAAGAGCACGAGCGTATGGTTTATAATACAGTTCCATGTTCTTTTGTCGTTTCCGACTTTGGTATGTAGACATTAATTATACTTGTCCATTATATGTTCATAACTATTATAGTTTATATTATCTATGTTTCCATTCTTTGTATTTATCCAATGTCCAAGTTCGGGTCTTAACCTTTGAGTCCATAATCTAAGCGTCTCATGTCTACTTCTAGTCGAGTCCATATTCTAAGTGTCGTATCTTCTAATCTATGTCCAATAGTCCGGGTATATATATATATATATATATATATATAACATCATCTTATTGTTATTACTTCCAATGCGTCGAGCCTAATGTCTTTAACATTAATAATTCGCCCTTAGTCCATATGTCCGAATCTTAAGTCCCATTAAGGCGATTGTCTAGTTTATTAACAACAATGTTTTAAGTCTCCAAGTGTTCTAGGCGTTAAGGGTCCCAAGGTTCTAGTGTTCCAACATCCGAGTCTATATTATAATATCCTATTGTTAATATGCTCATTTCCAATATCAAGTTCAAGGTGTCTAAATGTTCCAAGCGTCGAGTTATGTTTTTGTGTCTAGTTATGTCTAACTAATAATCTCCAATGTATGTGGTTTGTATCTAGTTTCAATATCCAAATCGCCATGTATTAATGCTCAAGTTGTCATGTTCTGTGTCTATAACTAATATCCGTTTTTATCAAACTAATGTTCGTGTAACTAGTCCGCAAGTTATCTATGTTAATGTTACTAGTCCGAAGGTCCAAATATCCAATCCAACATATATCCATATTAGTATACGCTTATGTATAGTCCGTTTATCAACTCGTCAAGTCCCACACACGATTCAAACATAATATAAGTGTTGATAATTATCTAAACTTGTCGGGTCTCATAAGTCGGTTATACCTTCAGCTCGTGTTGACCGGTTGACTGACTAGTTGACCTGGTCAACTTCTGTTGACCATATTGACTTTGGTTGACCATTCCTGGACTCGCCTTTGACCCGAACCCCTTACCCGATAATAATCATCATTCCACCTCGATTTACTGTTAACACTCGTCACCACCACCGGTGACCACCGAACCACCACAGATCCCTTACCACAGTCGACTACCAACACCTACAACCACCATCATTCCACCTACTGACCACCACCGAGTTCACCCAACCCGAGACAAGACCCCAACCACCCTTAATCACCACCATCCACAGCTCAACAACCCTACTGACCACCGTCATCCTCCATTAACACCCCATGACCGTCATCATCATCATCAATCAACACAACCCACAGTTATTAATCGAAGAGGAGATGAGATTGGGTTTTACCTTCAAGAATCAGATCTGCCTTACCTGCTACAACAACCGCCGCCGCCATCTGGAACCACCACCACCTCCTCTTCTCCCTTCTCTCTCCTCCGAGCCCTCTCTCTCTCTCTCTTCTGCCCCTCTCTCTTCCTCTCGGCTCTGCTCTCTCTATAATAATCGGTATAATAGTTGAGGTAAGAGGGTGGTGGTGTGTGGAGCTGCGCCGCCGGAGCCTCGCCGGAGGTGGAGGAGACCTCCGGCTCCTCTCTCTCTCTCTCTCCTGTTCATACTCTCTCTCTCTCTATCTTTATGAAGGGTGTTTGTGAATGATACAAATGAAAACACACAGATGTGTGTTGAGGTATTTTATAAAAGAAGCCAAGAGAGGTGTCACCAAGAGGGGAAGGACAAGTGTCCTCTCCCTTGGTGACTCACCCGATTCCGGTCGGGTGCGTTTTCGGGTTCGTTAATGCGTTTATCTCCGTCTCGCAACACGTTACATAATAATATTTTATATTATCTGGTTCGGTTTTCAGTTTCGCACATAAACGTCTCAATTAATATTTATTTTAGTTAATAATACGGTACTAAAACGCGAAAAATTTTTAGGGGTCTGACCCGGGTTGTTACAAAAAAGGGGTAAGACAGGGCGATCCCTTATCTCCTTTTCTGTTCCTGGTGGTGATGGGAGTCTTGCACTGTCTTCTTGATAAAGCGATTGACTTGGGAGTGATAAAGGGGATTGATCTTGGTGGTGACTCTAAGGTTTTATCCCATTTCTTTTATGCTGATGACGCCATGATTGTAGGTGAATGGTCTGAAGAAAATCTTTTAAATGTGGCTAGAGTCCTTAGAGTATTTCATGTGTGCTCGGGTCTTCGTATTAATTTTCAAAAGTCCTGTCTATATGGTATTGGGGTTGGCGACTCGGAGGTGACTTCGTTAGCTGATATGTTTGGGTGTAAGGTGGGAGTTATGCCATTTGATTACTTGGGTATACGGGTTGGAGCGAACATGAATCGGGTCATTCATTGGGCTCCGGTGATTGACACGATTAAGAGCAAATTGTCCTCATGGAAAGCTAAAACTTTGTCTATGGGGGGAATGTTAACGCTAATTAAATCCGTCCTGTCCAGCCTTCCTATATATTATCTATCTATGTATAAAGCGCCGACTTCTATCTTGGAGCAAATAGAGAGGTTGATGAGAAATTTTCTGTGGTCTGGAAATGAGGATGTGAAAAAGATACACTGGGTGACGTGGGAGGTCATTACTACTCCTAAGAAGGTGTGGGGGTTTGGGTATTTCGAAGCTGTCTACGACTAATTTAGCTTTGCTTGCGAAATGGGCCTGGAGATTTGTCACGGAAGACGGCTCTTTGTGGAGGAACATCATAGAGGCGATTCATGGAGGGAGGGGCAGGTGGAATTTTTTGCCGATCAAAAGAGCCTTATCGGGCTGCTGGAAAGCGATTGTCAACCTCTTGGAATCTGTTCGGGTTCAAGGTAAACCGTTGCATATGTTTATCAGAGGTTCGGTTGGTGATGGGGCTCGTATTCGGTTTTGGTATGACCATTGGTTGGGGGATACAGCTCTGAATGATAGATGGCCTCGTCTTTATGGATTGGATAAGTTCAAGGGGTGTAGGATCCGGACAGAATTTGTATCAACGACTCGAATGTGAATTTTAAAGGGACGTGGAGAAGGCATCCTGGTACAGTCGAAGAGTTATCAGAGGTTGAAGACTTGTCGCGGCTGTTTAGTGGGCTGAATTTTAAGGAAGGGGCGGATACTTGGAATTGGGCTGGTAGCAAATCTGGTTCTTTCATAGTAAAAGATTTCAAGAAGTTGGTGCTGAATATGGAGACTGATAGACCGATACAGACTTCGACGATTAAGTGGGAGGCTTGGGTTCCTTTGAAAGTCAATCTTTTGTCATGGAGGGCTGCTAAAGATAGGTTACCGACTCGAGTTGCCTTGAGGAACAGAAACGTGAACATCCCGAGTGTCGTCTGCTCGTTTTGCAATTTCGAAGAGGAGGATGGCATGCATTTGTTGGTCCGCTGTGGCTTTTCATATGGGGTGTGGAGTATGATCTGTAAGTGGTGCAAACTTACCCCTTTCTTTGCTTATGACTTTGATGATTTAATGGGTTTATACAATAACGTTCATGCTGGGAAGTGGAGAAAAAAGATAGTGAGAGGAATTATTATGATTACGGCTTGGAGTATTTGGAATTCCAGAAATATGAAGATCTTCCAAAACAAGGACCGAAAGGTGATGGAAGTGGTCGCGGAGGTTAAATCAAAGGCGTTTTTTTGGTTAAAGTATAGGTTGAAGTATAAAGATATTGTTTGGAAAGATTGGTCTGTTTATCCGTTGTATATGTGCCTTTGATTTGGCGGTTCTCGGTTTGAGAGCTTGCCGTGTTTAATGAAAGTTAATGTTCAAAAAAAAAATTATACGAAAGCGTGCGTTGATAGACCGAACCAACACCCGGTAACGAACCCACCCAACCCTCTAGTGATTAATCACTAGGGAGGACACGTCCTCCCCAAATGTTGCCAACACAATAATAAAAACCATTTTGTTGAGAATGGTTTCTTAGAAACCATTAGCCCAACCTTGTATAAAAAACCCCAACCCACCTATCTGTTATACCTGCTGATCAATTTCACACCACAATATACACACATGCAGATTCATAGAGAGAGAGAAGAAGGTGAGACCGGTGGGTCTCCGGTGGTCCACGGCGGGGCATAGGCGGATCAGAGGAGGAGCACCGGCCAACCACACAATCCCACAATCCATTTCACCCTAACCATATTCCAGAGGAGAGAGAGAGAACCGAGAGATAGAAACCAGAAGAGAGAGAGTGAGAAGGAAAGAAAGATCGAAGGAGCCGGTTGTGGTGTTCGACCGGCCGACACCATCATAAGACGGTGGTGACATTGGCAAAGGAAGGCGGCGGTGGCAGTAGTCTAGGGTTCCGATGAGGGGGTTTTGAGCCGACGACAGTGGGTTCTGGATATTACGATCGGCTTGTACAACGGCGAGTGGATGATGGTTCACGGTGGTGGTTTTGGCGGATTATTGCAGCGACGGTGGTGGACCTAGGTTCGTATAGGGATTGTTGTGTAGAAGATGAAGTGACAAGACCCTAGTCAACCCAGTTAACTCGGTCAACCTCAGCTCAAGGCTCGGTCAACAGAGGAGACCCGAGAGGTATAAAAGCCAGAACTTGAACCATACTAGTATTTGTATTGTTATGATTAACAAGTGTGGGACGCTAACAAGCTATTGAACCGGACACTACCCGACTGGTAAAAACTAATAACTAATAAGATCATATGAAGTGGTTCTTGTTTATAAGAATAACATGTGGCAATTAACATTAGACAAATTGAGAATTTACAAAAGATGCTTGATGTTTGGACACCAAGACATAAGTATCAAATATGATATTGACGTGTGAACTATTGGATCAAAGGACAATTACTCGGACATAGTTTTTGTATGTGATTGGACTAAGGACAATGAGCTGAGACATGTAGGATATTCGAAACTACGAATAATATTAAACTACTTGAGATTCAAGAATAGCTAATGACATAAACGAATACGCGACACTTATGACACAAATATAATAACCAAGACTAACAATAATAATGATTGTAACATGTATAATATGGTGACAATTGGAGTATTAAAAATATAAGTAGGACAAACAAGACATCGGACAATTTGGTAAACCTTGTGATATAAAACATGATGTGTAATTTGGACGCTTTGACGAACCATTAAAACATAAGATAATAAACTCGTCACTTGAAATGTATAGGCTTTTATAAGTGCCATAACATAGACATTGGATTACTAATTACAACTCGGATTACATAAATATTTAGGACCCAAGATGATAAGTTTGATGTGTAGAACTTTGGACCCGAAGTTATACCACGCGACTAGATAATACACTAAAAGTGATATTGAAAACTAGAAAGGTCCTAGCTCGTCCACACGTGTAACCACGATACTTGGTTACACACACTGATGCTTGTGATTATATTAGGACCTTGCATGAGAATCATAGGTGGGCTCCGGATTTGTAATACCATGTGACAATGTGACGTGTTGTGAAACGCTACCAAGGTGAGTTCTGTGTACTTCCCCTTTTTGTGTTTTACTGTTTTGGGGTGGACATATGCTTGTGTGTGTGAACTTATTTGATGTGACAAGATACTGGCTGCCGGATTACACTGACACTCATTAACCCAGGGGTTGAGCCGCTTAATATGTGGGTAGTACTACTTGGGGAAACCCCCACACACGGTGGACCCGGGACTAGGGAACCGGGAAACCCTACACTGAGGTCTGCGGGAACGTTGTGACATGTATTTTGCCATGAGAATCTATAATGGTAGTAGATAGATTTTTTTATTAGGTTTGAGGTGTCGCTTGTACATCACCATGTGTTAAACTGTGTAAACTTGGAAACTGGCTTTCGAAATGATAAACTTGTTTTGGATCCACTTAACTACTTATACGGACTCACCAACGTAATTGCTAACCCAACTCTTTTTAAGCATGTGTTCAGGTACTGCGTTTGGATGATCGTGAAGACGAGGTATATGCTTGCTAGTGTGGAATAGAGATTATTATGTTAGAAGATTCGAGCTATTAGCGTTGCGGTTTAGAGCATCTAGACTATGTAAGTGTAGAGATCAGATTGACTGATGGACCACACCTCATCAACTGCTTTGACGACCACCACGATTCGTCCCTGCACTAGATATTAGTTATTTTAAATTATGTATTTGTATTATTTTGAAACCAAATAGTTGTACAAACAATAGATGTTAGTCATCGTTGCTTCTGTTGTGCAAGTTTGACATCAATCTGTTATTTCGTCCAGCCCCCTCCTGGTCGGGGTGTTACACAAATATCCATCAGCAATAATTACATATCAAGATAAAACTATTTGCAATGCTATAAAAAGTGTGTTTCCAAAAACTCGGCATTGTTATTGTTCATGGCATATTAAGAGACATGAGATCGAACATCTTCGACCTCTTAAAGTTCGTGTTGGTGAATTTGAAGAGTTACACAACCAGTGGGCAAAGAGTAACACAATTGAAGAATTTGAAAGTCGTTGGGAATTTTTATGTGGTAAATATAATTTTCAAAGCGACAGTTGGATAACGGAAATGTATAACCAACGTAAATATTGGGCTAAAGCCTTCTTGAAAGATTGTTTTTTTTTCTGGCATGACATCAAGCGAAAGAAGCGAGAGTATTCACTCTTTTTTTATGGACATGTAAATTCAAAGACAATATTGAATGAGTTTGCAATACAATATGACAAAGCTGTTGAGGCTCGAAGGGCTGCCGAAGAAGAAGAAGACTTCAATACCATGAACTCTAAGGCAGTTCCTTCTTCTGTTCATTTGATAGAGGCAAAAGCAAGTTCATGTTACACAAGAAAACTCTTTGATCTATTCAAAAAAGAATGGAACGAAGCCACCTTTAATTTAACTCATGAGAAAATAAGCAAGAATTCAGAAGAAATCAAATACAAGGTTGGACAGTTAGGTATAGATAAAACATATTGGAGAATTGTTAACTTTCGTCTCTCAGATAACAAAGATGTCACATGTTCAAATGCAAAGTTTGAAACGTATGCAAGCATATCTTATATGTGTTGAAGAAAAGTGTAGGATCATTTTATCACAAAGAAACAGTTATATCACACGAGTATTAGCAAACTAGGTGCGAAAACCCTAATTCACATGCAAAATGATACTAATCGTAATCAAAACACGTTAAGATCCATTTTCAAGTTGTTTTCCATTAATATTATGAAAGATAAACGTTACAATATCAATATAATAGAAAACAGACGGTTTCCAGAACTTTCCTAACACACACACAAAACACACACACCAAATGACTAACTACTACAAATGATAACTGCCCAAACCTATTTATAGGTAACCTGGTTCGACCTTGCACAGGGTTGAATGGTCCATTCGACCCTTCGACGGCGCGAATCAACAAAATAAACATATTCAAAACTTCATTCGACCCATCATGAACTTCCTTCGACCCCACGACAGCACGAATGAACATCTAAATAACCGTAATCTTCAAAACTTTGTCTTTATTCATGAAATCCGAAAGCGACAGCCACAATCTTGCATCTACAAACTTCCCCTTGGCTGTTGCTTGAATTGTTTTGTCTGTTTCGTCTTCAAAGTAACCTTCACTTTCTTCTTTAAACTCATACCTTCAGTGTTAGATATACGTTTCTTCGGTTCAGGTCTTAACTTCATAACTTTTCCCAATAACTTCTTGTAGTCACACCCAGCATACACACCCCACGCAAAGCAAAAAATCACAACCCTCTGGAATCTCCATGCTTGATCTAACTTTGGAACATCAAAATGTATTTGGTTGTAGTATAACGTGTCGATGTCTTCTTTTGTACAATTAATCAACCACATAGGATCGAACACGCGTATCTTTTTGCACATTAACTTTGGATTCTTGTCATGAAAAACAATCACCGCTTCAACAGTCCTCCAATCGTAATACCAGAATGCGAAATCTTTACTGAAATATTGTTGGATAGGCATCAAAGGAATTTTCTTCATGCATCTTGGTGGTTTGTACTTCAACGTCACATAAGGTAAATTGTTCTTCGGGTCAATCTCTTTGTGAACAATTCGTTTCGGATACTGTGGTTTAAACAAGTCCCACCTCGTATGGCTTTCTCTCGTCATTTTCTCAGCAAACCATTCCAAAACATTCGCATGTTCTACACCCAAAATCTTGTGTCTACATATATCTCGTACAGCCCAATATGGAAGAGTTCAAATATCATGAAATTTGCAAAAGTACAAGATTCTCTTCTCCAATTTTATACCAACACATCTCAATTGCGGAAAGAATTTCCATGCAATGGCTCTTCCTTTGAACATCCTGTTATGAAACTTATAAAATTCGCCTTAAACCCCTGGCACTGGACGTTTATCTTCATCCTCTCTTAACTTCTTCAGTAATGCCTTCAAAGCATCAGATTGCTTAAACACTTCGGCTTTTTATGTCTCATCATCATAAACCTCATCAATAATCTTCTTTCCTTTAACCTCGGCAACTTTTTCAGCTTCTTTTAAGATTTCATCATCAATGATTGGAATATTGGATTTATCCTTCATGTTATAATACTCTGGGTACTCTTTATGAGATATATCTTCAATTTTGACTTCATTGAAGTTACTTGTATCTCTATCATCAAAGTTTTGACCCGGTTCAGTCACTGGAATGTCAGGTATCACTTGATTCTTCAGTATGACTTCTAGAGATATTCCAGCCTGCTGCGCAACACCTTCAAGTGTCTCTTTTGTAACCGCAACACTAACCTCTCCATCTTCCAATTTTGGATCTTGAAATTCAAGTATCTCTGGAAACCTTCCAGTTAGTTCAATTGTATAGCATCCTCTTTTCATCATTTTCTTCAACATTTTCTTGTCAGCCTCAGACATTCCTCCAGGTTTCTTGCCACTTGAAGCTGATTTCCCTTCTTGAGTATCGTCACGCTTCTTGAATGAGTACTTCTTGAATGAATAATTACCAGCATCATCATCATCAGAATCTTTCGAACTTGCTGATTTCTCTTTATTCACATTATCACCACCTGATGCATCATCATCATTACCATCAGAATCATCATCCTTATATGTCCCGCTATAATCAAGCTTCTCTTCCTCATCATCCTCATCTTCATCTTCCTCATCATCAACACCTATCAGTTGAGGTGCTTTGGAGTATAGATCATCAATGATTTTCCTCGGTTTCTTGTTTTCTTTCTCAATCCTCAAGATCTTCTTTTCATTATTTTTGCTTGATTCTTTCCGTTCAGCATTCTCTATCTGGAGAGTTGTAACCTCCTCTTCCAGTTTATCTTGTCTTTCCTTTGAAGCAATGACTATCTGCAACATATCTTTTTCATTTTCCTTCATCTGCTTGATATGTATGTCATGCTTTGTGAACATCTTCATCACTTTACCAATCTGCTGATTCACTAACTTCATCACTTCATCAAAACTAGTTACTTTGGGTTGAGAACTAATTGATTCTTATTTGTAACATTCGTATTTTTCGTATTTTCCATTCTAGTCCTCGTATTCTTGTAACTTGTCATTTTATACCCTCGTAAACCCGAGCCTATGATCAATGGAAAAGTATTTTGTCAATTACATTTAATCTTAATCTATTTCATTTATTCTATAAATTCTACGTGACGCAAACTATATGTAACGTCGCGTGATTTTTAATTTTCATGTATTTTAAATTCTATACTTAATGAAATCCAAGTTCGCCTTTATTCACTTCTTTTATGTTACTCCTACCAATTCATGACGGGTCGTCAATATAATTTATCCTAATCAATTTAGAAACTCTTTTAGTTAAGATCTTAATACATATTTATTTTATTTTTAAAAACATATATACTTATTATTATAATAATAATAATAATAATAATAATAATAATTTAAGTTTAAATAAAAAAAAAAGAAAACACACGTGAATGTGTGTTGACTTTCAACATGATGTAAATTCAAAATTTGCCGTTCGTTTTTTTTTATTTAATTATTTTTTTTTCTTTTTTTTTCTCTTAAATTTAACCCCCACCTAACTCACTCCTAACCACCTTATTTACTCCATTAATTACCCCACCACCTTAACCCACTTATAAATACACATCCTCCTCACCCTTTAATCCTTTGTCCATCTCCAATCTCTCTCAAACACTCTCAAATCCTCAAAGGTGTTTAATTTTCATTGTTCTTTATGTTCATCTTTGTTGTAGAGAATACCAACCAAGTCCACCAACAATCCAATGTTGGATGGATTTGTGCTATGGTTATGGTTGACATAGGAGAGCCAAGGCTCATCCAAACAAGTCACCATACTCTACTTAAACCTCCTAATTATATTATGTATTAAATCTAAGTATACTTTCAATCTTTTATTCTATTACTCTAGTAACAACTTCTTGGAAGGTTTGTGGTTACACCCTACCTTACCAACTCTCTTGACCCTTCTTGTGATATGGATTAGTCCACACTAGAAAGGGGAAATCCCGTGTCCAAAACCCACGTTTATTCCATAAACGAAGTGGTTATGACATGAACCTATCAAATGGATTCACATTCCTAACCTTATACCATCCGAATCATCTATGATGATTTTGTGCTTGGTCTAACTTAATCTCATGACCATCCGGATTGCTCTAAAGGCAATTTGTGCTTGGTTTGCCTAAAAGGCTTGCATGACTCTCGTGAATCTATAATCTAAACTCGAACCTAAGACCCTTTATTCTCTAATTCTAGTTAACCAAGGCTAAGGAACTAATCTCTCAAGACTCGTCTTTGGAACCTTACTAAACGCACCCAAAGGTGAGTTCATACTTGTCCCCCTTTTATCCTTTATTCTTTGGGGCTCAACATGTATCACTATCAAAACTCAAACGATTTTAAACTCTACAATCTATTATGCTTAGTCTAAAGTCTATCATATTCTAAATTCTATCATGCGCAATCTAAAGTCTATTATATGCTTGTACGCTATGCTATGTAGAATTATTTACTCTAACATACAAATGTTCATATAGTTGACAACCCACCTTGCATGTATAGCGCTATAGGATTGGCTATCCGCCCCCTACATGGGTCATGTTAAGCAAAATTCTTCGTGGCTAGTCGCCGTTTGTATGGTTCTCTTGCATATGCCTATAAGCAAAACTTTATTATACTATGTATGCATGTCAAAACTAGTATGCTCACCAATGCTTTATGTGTTGACGGATATTTTATACATGTTGCAGGAAATATTTATTGCAGGACATTCAAGAAAACTACTTAGGATTGGACATAGAAACTCACTCTAGTTCAAGTTATCATATTCTTGTTGTTGTATTTTTTTCGTTATTTGAACTACTTGTATTTCTATTTTTAGACAATAAATGAAATTCTATCTTTAAACTATATTGTCACAAAATCTAGTGTCATGAAGTCTTGAACAATCTACCACTAAGTCTCGCCCCGATGTATTCCGCCATCGGTTGGGGTGTGACATTATTGTGGTTTTGGAACAGGTGACTTGTTCAAACTAGAAAGAATAGACTTCAAAGATTGTGAAACTGAATCTGGATTTTGTTGTGATTCAGTTTCAATCACCACCTTTCGTTTCTTTGCTGTTGGGGAATCTGGTAGTGAACTAGAAGTTGTTGGCATTTTCTTACCTTTTAATAACAAATCAATCTCCTTTTGTCTCCTCATCTTAGATGATTCTTTCTTTGCCATTGTCTTAAAACCACATCCACGTTTGTTTGAAATAGGAGCTACTTGAGAACCTTCCAAATCTGCATTCTCGACAATCAATTCCTCTCTTTCTTCAACATATCCCCTACTTAGTTGTTCAGCAACAACCTAATCAATCGGATTAGGAGTACTCAAATTACCAGTGGCCTTGGGATGAGTATCCTTGACAGTTTCATCACTTGAATCCCAAACTTCTTCTACTTCAGTCTCCTCTGAGTCTTCATCAACTAACATCGTCTTGGCCTTTCCCTTTTTCTTAGCTTTAGTCTCAACAACCTTCTCTTTTCCCTTTCCTTTTGACTTTGCTCCCTTGTTTATCACTTGATGCTTCACCTTTTCTCCTTTCTTGACAGGAACCAAAGGAGAATCCGAATCTGAATCGCTATTCGGATGCCTTACATCATCATTATCTGGAGCAACATATCCGGGTGTAATCAAATGTCCAAAAAACCTTCGGTTTGGTGGCTTTTCATTTTCAGCTTTGCCTTTGTAAGTTCTCATTATATTCAGAGTTGTCATGTTCATGTGTTCCTGGTTCACTATCTTCAACGGATCTCTCACCAATAATGGATACTTATCATCAAAGATCATTTGTAGAAACCTTGGATAGATCAGAAATTTATCCGTCTTTATCCCTTCACAGATTTCCCTCACATGACTAAACAACATTCCAGAAACATTGTAGTCTTTGTTTAGAATCAAAGCCACAGCAAGCGAACTGAGTGTGTCTCTCAAAACACCGAAACCTCCACGAACAGGTCCAAATACATACAGAAGAACATGTAATAAATACTTAAACGGAGGAGAGACATTTGCCTTGTTTAATTAACACTCTATGATCGGCGCAAAATACTTCATTCTTAAGAACTAGCCTCTCTGTACTGCCCATGGCATCTTGATTGGATCCGTCTCTTTATCCGTTAATTGTAACACTCTCCTGAAATCTTCTTCTCCTACCAAAATATCCAAACCCTGAATCTTGCTGTGAATGAGAGATTTGCCTTCCCAGAAAGTTAAAGTTGCATTCTTCCAAAATTCTTCCTGATGGTCTTTGTAAATCGGATGTGTCTTTGCAATAGCATACACAATTTTGGATCTTTGTAAAAATTCAACAAATCCCTCTAAATTCATCATATTTTTCATCAACTTCGCCAATGGATGCACAACAGTTGTGCTTTGGTTCAAACTTGAGCTCTTTCGGTTATGTTTGTTTTGCCATTTTATCTATACAAACACAAAAACACAAAAGATATTAATTCGAATTCAAAAATCAAAAATTTTGTTTTGTTGGACAGTTGGTTCGACCTGTCGAGGGTCCGAACCAGATTCAGTAGGTTTGAATGAGTCAAAAATGATTCGTTCGACCCTTAGAAACTTCATTTGACCTTATAAAGGGTTCGAATGAGACTGTTCTTCATTCAAAATTTTAATTCATCGATTTAACCATTTTAACCTCTGATTTTAATTGGAACATGATCTAATATGGCCGACTTAGTCCAATTAACCCCCAATTTTAACTAATAACACTTAATCGATTGTTTTCCTAAAATCTAGGGTTTTAAAAATTCAAAATTATTGATTTGTTTTTTTTTTAAACCTAGATTTTGATTTAATCTCCCCCTAAAACGATCGATTAATGTTTGTTTATCAAAATTCATGTTTAACATCAGTCTAAAGTGTTCAATCAGAAGGCTAGGGTTTCGGTCAAAATAATCTAATTTCTGAATGATTTCTTTGATAAAAACCTGTCAAAATGAAGATATCAGTACCTTATAAGCAAAGGAACAAGTTCACAATGTCTAAAATCAAAAATCAAAAGAGGGACTTAGAGAGAATCGCCAAAGTGAACAGGAAATTATGAGGTTCGAATGAGGGTATTTGGTATATCTAGATGTGTTGATTCGAACTCTTGAGAGTTCGAATGAGGATAAACATTCTTGGTTCGAACCAAGTGAAAGGGCGAATCAAGAATTTCAGGTTCGAATGGAAAATATTACAACCCCAATCTCATTCGACCTAGCTAAAAAAGGCGAATAAACTAATAAAAGACTCATTCGACCTACCGAAAGGCCGAATGAACAATTTGTAAAATAGATTTTTACCAAAATGTCTAATTCGATCCATATTTGGCATAATCAAACTTTTAAACATTCAATCTTTCAAAACATCTGATTTTAATGATACAAAACTCAGATTAGCTCGTCAAACTTCCAGAAAATGATCGTCTTCCAGCATCGGTTATCAAAAATAACATAGAAATGTAAAAACCTTTGGATTTTCTGAATTTTATGTTAAAACACACCAAAATCCTTTTGAATTTTGTATATATGAAGAAAATCAAACAGAAAGCAGTAAACAAATGTAAAGAAACAAACATTTTGTGATTTTCCGATAAGAGGATCATATCAGTTTGCGAGAGATCTAATCATACCGTTGTTCTTTTATATTTTAACATTAAAGACAATGTGAGATTCGGCAATTGCTGATATTGTTGTCCACATAAGCTCACATGCAAACCGTTATGCAATGCTTTAAAATGATACGCATTAGATGTGTTAAAACTAACAAGCTTATGGTTCCCACACACACGGCATACTCCCGTATCAAGGAATTTACACAAAGCTTCGTAACGCGTGATTATGCCATTGTTATCCGTATATTACAAGGTATGAGGCACAGAGGTGTACAGGTCAGCAAATCAATGCTACAAAGTAACATGTGCAAACTTACCAGGTTAAGGCTTATATCAATCATGATTTGCATCATAGATATGATACGATGCATTAAATGATCTTTGATCATGGTCATACATTTAAGTTCCTCATTCGATAACTTTTAGGATTTGGCATATTTGCTCCTTTTGCAGATATCCTGACTGAATCTAGGTCCGTAAATCAATACGACAAAAGATCAGTCAGGTTATCCCGGATAACCAATAACATAACGACCCGAAACCTCAGATTTTGGCAACCCTATCAAACGAAATTACGGTACTAAGACCATATGCCCATGAGGTGTTCAACCACTAGCGAGTAGTTCATTATGTTTCTATCACTAAGGCACGCATTAATAGGTCTACGAAGCCTACCAACATGTCACACAAAATCATTGCACGCCTAATTTATACTTTCCAACTATTTAGCATGTGAAAGATCCTAACTGATGTACTATCATTTTCTCTTTTTCTCCAGGAAAAATCATTTTGGGATTTTATGATTTTTATGGTTTTTTAAATTTTTCAATGTTTTTGGTTATTCTGAAATAAAAGCTCCCCCTAAAATTAAAAACATATTTTTGGATTTTTAATTTTTGGAAAATGAAAACAAAAGAAAAATTGATAAACCGATGAGGATTTCAATCATGCTTTTCTTTTATACCGTTAGCTCTTAATAGAAAATCAAAACGTGATTTATAAAAAGCTTTGGTGAAAAGATCAGCACGTTGATAATCAATGTGGATTTTTACCATATCAATCAATCATTTAGCATAGCAATCACGAATAAAGTGATACCGTATTCGGATATGCTTAGCCTTAGAATGATGAACAGTATCTTTAGCGAGTTGAATGGCAGCTTCATTATCACAATGAATAGGGGTTTTAAGAAATTGCAAACTGTCACACCCTCAAATTCCACATGCGGGGTTTTACCGCGAGTCACGTAACACACCAGGATCCAAGTCAACAGTCACAATAAACGACAACTATATGATTTAAAATACGTAATCAACCATTAAGTTGAAAAACCCATTCGATACAGCGGAAGCAAAGTACAAACCACAATCCAAACATTTAAAAGAAAATAAAAGACAATGTTTCAAAACATGAAATGCAAACTAGACGCCGTGAGACCCGTGCGCCTATCCAGTGCTGCTACCTTATCGACCTGAGAAAACATGCTTAAAGTTATCAACATATAATGCTGGTGACTTCACAGGTTTATAATAAACGTTAAAAGTAAGAAAGACCATCCATGTTACTACTTTGTTAAAATGATAGCGCTAGCTAAACGCATGTAAGCTACTACTACTACCTGGAAACCATTACTGACAAGATAGTGCATGAATGTGCCCGGATATGTACCACCGTCGCCACAGCAGCCTTTAATGACCGAGACAATATGCACTCGCCGGCCTCAAACCGACGAGTGGGGTTTGTCAGTCCCAATAGATCTATCCACATTTCCCCCGTTATGCATCCCCGCATATTCATGGTATTCCCCGGGACTTAAACGAATCGTATAGTAAGTTAAAAAGTAATAACACTAGTATAACATGATCTTTACGAAATCCAAGTATGAAGCATGATTCTCCCCCGAAAACGAAAAGACTAAAAGTAGGGCCGTGAAACTCGCCTTAGGTTGCTTTCTTCTAAAAATAAGTAAATTGACTCAAATAGATAGTCCCAACTACTGGTGACCTATCATGAAGAGTGTATAAGATGTTAGACTAATAACCCGTAGGTTAATTAGTCCCCAATTGTCCAAACCATAACTGTGTACGTTTGAAAATATGTTTGACTGATAACCTGACCACACAAGACAAGACCCGACATCCCATTGGTGACCCGACATCCCACGTGTTAGCCAAATACAAGATATCATGTAATCATATGCCATTATACACTTAACATGCGCAAAAGTTCACCAATTCTAGCATACAGTTCAAATAACGCATAAACGAGTCCGAACACGTGCTATCAGGTTATTAGACATGCCACGGGGTTCCTAACATGTTCCTAGGTGTCAAACCATGTTTCGGGTTGTCAAAATACACTTACAACAGCAAAACACACGATTAGGAATCAAACAGGCAATTAGGAAATTAAACAGACAATTAGGAGTTGTAATCGCCTGTTTTACACGTGAGTAGTGGCCTAATCGCCTCCAAGGGACATGAGTAGGGCCCTGCTCGCCCCTTGGACAGGCGAGTACAGGGCCTACTCGCCCCTTGCAGCACAGAGCCTTATTTCGCGCGTTTAACCCTCCAAATCAGATCCGAAACAGGTAAAAACACCCAACATCAAACCCAAATCATTAAACAACCCATTCCAAGTGAAAAACCCCCAATTTATCATCATTCTAACAACCCTAATTGCAACGATTTCCCAAAATAGCGTAATATTATGAAAACATCACATCAAGCATGCACAACTTACCCTAAATGGCAAATATCCAGATTTCATCACATAACGACGTTGCACAACAACATCCTACTGTTCCTACATCATCCTAGAACAAACCCTAACATCATATAATCAATCAAACATATCATAACACCCTAAATCTTCCTAAATCACTCAAACGGGTCAAAACGCATATTATCATCAAAACACAATCATTAGCCTCCAAACTCATGGGTAAACATCCTAACAACTTATTTATATCAAAAATACATCAAACACATAAGAATCCTCATGTTTTAACCATAAAAATCATATCTTGCATGAATACACCATATAGAACACATATTAAAGGTTTAGACTTGTTTAACAACTGATTTCAAAGGTTTTCAAAGACACAAACATCACAAAACCATGTCTGGACCTTTAAGGATCAATATAATAACATGACAAAGGTTTAGGATGGATAACACACCTTAGGTTTTGCTAAAGGATGATGGGTAAAGCTTAAAAGGATGGATGCTAGGGCAAAAACGTGTCGCAGAGGTTGATTATTATGTGGGATAGCTTTGGGGCGAGTTAGGGTTTCACAAATGATGTTTTACAACACAAGGGTGGTATTTATAGGTGTTTCTTGTCGTTCTAGAGGTTACAAGCGAGTAGGTGCTGCAGGAGGCAATTAGGAGCTCCTAATCGCCCCTGTTGCAGGCGAGTAGGCCTCCTAATCGCCCCTTAGGGAGGCTACTCGCCCCTGCAGGAGGCAATTAGGCATCCTAATCGTCTGTTGTAGCATGTTATGGGTTTTCGGCGCGTTAAAACACTATTTTAAACACATATAAGCACGTATTCACATACCGACAAGTCACATAATGATTTTAAACACATAATGCATGATAACTAACACGTCCACCTTCGTTCACCAATTCCCGGGACTAGAGACTTGCGTGTGTGCATTAAACCCGACGATTCTACCAATCATCGACCCTTGTACACGCAGTTATGGACCGACTCCTAATGACCTCTTAGATCATTGTAATGACTCCCGATGATTCCCAGAATCATCCAAACGACCTAACTGACCCAGTTAAGTATAATTATAGGTAAATGTTTTCGCTAAGGTAGACTTGTATGTTTGTAAAAGTATTAACCTGAATTTGTCGGGTGTCACATCATCCCCCTGTTAAAAGAATTTTCGTCTCAAAAATTAAACCAAGTCTGGAAACGAAGAGACGAAAGAAAATAAAATTTTTAGTTGTTACACAAAACGTAGTCACGCATCTGTTGTTGCATCCAAAGCACTTGTGAACAGTAACTCGAGACTGACACATATTCGGATTCACATATAGATAATGCAACTGACGTCTGCTTTTTGCATTGCCAGGTTACTAGCCTGCTCCCTAGAAATTGACTTCCAGCCGTTGTGGATTTGGCGTCAATATCACAGCCACCAAAATATGCATCACTAAAAGCAGTTAGGTCAAAGTTATCATCACTAGGGTACCATAACCCGAGTGATGGACATCCCTTCAGATAACGTAGGATACATTTAACTGCAGTAAGGTGCGATTGTTTCAGCTTCGATTGATATCTGCACAAAGACATGTTGCGAACATTATATCTGGTCGGGAAGCGGTCAAATACATCAATGATCCAACGATAGCTCTATAGATGTAGGGGTCAACAAGCTCCCCCTTTGCATCAACTTCAATCCCGTGATTAGGTTTTATGGGAGTGGCCATCGGTGATGAATCCTCCATCTGGAATCGGCTCAAGACTTCGAAAACATATTTCGTCTGGTGAATAATGATTCTAGACGGTGATTGGTCCACTTGCAATCCCAGAAAGAACTACATTTCACCCATTGAGCTCATCTCAAATTTATCCTGCATGACCTTTTCAAATTCCCTTCATAAACTTTCGTTAGTTGAACCAAATATAATATCATCAACATAAATTTGTACTAGAAGTAAATCACCCTCTGTTCGTTTCGTGAACGGGTACAGTCAACTAATCCTCTTTTGAAACCTTTGGATAGCAAGTACGTGCTGAGCTTTTCGTACCACTGCCGAGGAGCTTGGTGCAAACCGTACAACGCTTTTTCCAGTTTGTGGACCTTATCCTGGTGGATAGGATCCTCAAAACGCTGTGGTTGCCCAACATACACCTCTTCCTTGACAATAGCGTAAAGAAACGCACTCTTAACATCCATCTGATACACCTTAAATTTCATATATGATGCGTACGCATGAAACATTCGGATTGCGTCTATACGTGCGACTAGTGCATAGACTTCATTGTAGTCGATTCCTTCCGTTTGACGAAAACCTTGAACGACTAATCGAGCTTTGTTCCTTACGATCACGCCTCTATCATCTTTCTTACACTTAAACACCCACTTTGTACCAATCTTTTTTCTATCCGGTGGTAGATCAGTCAAAGTTCACACTCCGAGCTTTTCAAATTGTTGAAGTTCTTGCTGCATCGCGTCCACCCATTATTCATCGTTCAATGCATCCTTGTATGTCCCAGGCTCAACCTACAAAATATAACAAGCAAACGACCAATCATTTTGTTCACATGACTTTTTAATAGCAGAATATAGGGCAAGGGCTCCAATGTTCTCATTCGATGATGCACGCCTTAATTTTCCACGTGTCATCACACTGCTTCCAGGATCACTAAGAACTTGATCTAATGGATGAACCCTGTGAATCCGAGATTCCGGATTTGCTGGAACAGGAATCACCGGTAGAACATTTAGATTCTCTGCCATATCCAGATCATTACCCGTATTTGAAGTAGAAGAAATATATGTCGATACAGGTGGAATAGGGTTCACTGGAAGTGATACTGTAGTTTCATTCAATACTACTTCACTAGTGACTTCATCATCGTTTTCCAACTTAGAAGAATCAAACGTATCAGAAACATCTTAAAAAACTTCTTCTTCTGTAGAATTTGTCACAGGAGCATTGGTATCATTAGAAACTGTTGCAGGAGGAGTTACGGTGATCGGACGCACTAGCGGTGAAGTAACTGTGTTCTCACACTCATAATAAAGTCGTAAAACAGCTTCTTCAACCAAGCTTTCTAGATTGAATGACTCAAAGAGTTCTTTGTAGTCAAACATCCAGTCAGGTCCAACGCCGGGAGCTTTCTGAGTGTAACGCTAAACATCCACGTTTGCCCACTCTTCAACACATTTAATTCTTTTATTGAAAACGCGTTTGTTTGATGTCGCGTAACCAACAAAATAACCTTCTTCGACTTTCAATCCAAACTTCTCTTTCGGATTAACCATAGTACACGGCGCCCAGAATGGTTCTAGAAACTCCAAGTTCGGCTTGCGTCTGGTGAATAGCTCATAAAGAGTCTTTGCAAACTTCTTCACAGTCAACACACGATTCAGAGTATAACAAGCTGCATGAATTGCTTCGTTCTAGAAAATAACTGGAATAATAGAATCTGCAAGCATTGTTCTAGCCGCTTCAATTAGAGTCTTGTTTTTCCTTTGTGCAACACCATTCTATTGTGGAGTATACGGTGCACTGTACTCATGATGAATTCCTTTTTCTTCACACAATGCATCCATCATCGAATTCTTGAACTCCGTCCCGTTATTACTTCGAATTCGCTTGATCTTCAATCCATATATATTATCCAAACGGGTAACAAAATCTTCAGATTATTGAACGTTTCGCTCTTGTTTTGCATGCACATCACCCATAAAAATCGAGAATAGTCATCAGTCACCACAAGACAGTATATATCTCCATTAATACTTTTAGGCTTCACTGGTCCAAAGAGGTCCATATGTAGGCGTTCAAGTGGAATACTAACAGAGTTAACTTTCTTGGGTCTGTGGGAATGTTTGTGTTGTTTTCCTTTCTTACAACTAACACATTTGTCATTCAAATGAAAATGTTTAACATTTACACCTTCCACTAGCCGATTTTTCACCAAGTTATTCATCTTTCTCAAATGAATATGCCCCATTCTTCTGTGCCACATAATGGATTCTTTCTCAGTAGCCTTAGATAGAAATCAAGTCACTTGGCCCTGAGTTGTTGTAGCTTTGCTCATGTCGAGAATGTACAAATTTTTCACTCTCGGAGCCTTCAACATAATCCATTCCTTTGGTATTTCAAAGCCCGTTTTCAGGATGTAACACGATTTGTCATCAAAATGCACTGAGAACTTCTTATCACAGATTTGACTCACACTCAACAAATTATAATCAATCTGTTTTACATATGAAATTTTCTCAAAACTCACAATCCCATTGCTAACACTTCCTTCCATCGTAATATACTCGCCTTTATTTCCGGAAAATGCAACATAACCTCCATTAATATTCTTGATCTCAAACAAGAGCGTCATGTCACCCGTCATGT
This sequence comes from Ambrosia x helenae, assembly GCA_030844895.1. Lineage (NCBI taxonomy): Eukaryota > Viridiplantae > Streptophyta > Magnoliopsida > Asterales > Asteraceae > Ambrosia > Ambrosia x helenae. The sequence continues at coordinate 25,671 of JAUTDX010004292.1, read as the reverse complement.
GCCCGGAAGCTCCACTGTCAACAATCCAACAACTGCTAACAGGGCCAGCTTGAACTCCCTGCACCAATCAACAATTGATTAGTTTTTACGAGGGACCCAAGCCTTTGTGGTCTTGGGTCTTTGTGTATCAGCATTAGAATCATTTAGTGAACCAATTTCTGAGACACATTTTTCTTATCAACAAATAGTTTTCCTTTCACCATCTCATTTGAAGTCCAGCTCGAAGCACCTGAAGAACCTTTAGGTGTCCAAGATTGTTCCGATCGTTTCAAGATTCTAATTTGAGTTTGAAATTTAGGTTTAACTTCTTCATTTTTCTTCGAAACGACTCGTGGAAAAAATATTTTTGGATACCTTGTCTGATTTAACAGACGAAGGTCCAACAACTGATTTGACATTAGGTTTAGGATAAACCTTTTGCCTATTATTTGTCGTGTTCACCATAGGCCTCTTCATTCTCTTTTCCATAGCAATTCGATTTTGATTGTCATAAATAATCGGTTGGTTTCCTCTTTGATAAAAACGTTGTTGAGGATAAAACTGCCTTTGAGGAAAAGCAACATTCGAATTTCTATGATTTTTCCTATTCTCAACTTCATGCCTTTTGTGTCTTACATACGGGCAGTGAGCAAGTAAATGCCCTCTCTCCCCGCATTTAAAACAGGCACGATACTCCTCAAACTTATTCTTCTCATGATGTCGTGCAAATGTGTTGACCGCATATTGATCATCAATACACTGTCGTCTTAAACTCTCTGGAGCAGGCTCCAATGAGTAAGTCGGTTCAACAAAACCATTTACACGATCAACCAGTCTGATGAATTCAGTTACATGAAGCTTTGGTGATTTGGAATTATCACCATACTGTTTCTTGATTAATTCTGGTGGCATGTCATTAGTTCTTTCTGATTTTGGAAACCAAATAGTACTTTTTTGCCAAATTTTAGAAATCTTTGAATAGTTAGCAAACTGTATGGAATATTCCTCATCAGAAAATATTTGATTGGATCCTTCCATACGATAAAATACTTTAACCGGTTTCTCATTTGAATCAGTTTTCACATATTGCTTAACTGATGGATTCTGCTTGTTAACAGCCTTAGGAGAATGTTGAACCTTAGGTGTTGTGTTACCTTCAATGGTTCGAATGTGATTTTCCAAAGGAATATCAACATTCATCCTAGGTTCATCATCCTCAGAATCAGATTCATCATCAGTTACCGCAACTACCCCTTCATCATTCACTCCCAAAATCGGTCTTACATCATAATTCGGATCGCCCACACTTGAAGTGTTCGATTCATTTTCTGATGCAGAGTCAGATTTAACTGAACTTTTCGGTGTCACAACATCATGTTTGTGATTCTCAAACTACACCGGAAATGGAACCGATTTATAACTAACATTGGAATTAATGTTTTCTCAACTAGGGTCCTCCATAATGTGGTCTAACACATATGCCACATTGAGATAACTCTCCAATTTCTTGTAAACCTTTTCAGAAAAACATTTTATCTTTGCCATTTCAAGTTTAGTTTCTTCTAACTCATTGATGTAGTTATTAATGTCAATTTGTTTGTTTAACAGTGTTTTTGTCAGCTCTGAAACATCTTTCTTATAGTTGTCTAAAGTCTTGTTTAAGGTTTTCTCATTTTTACGGTATGTTTCGATTGCAGTTTTAGCACTTTCTAAATCATAAACCTCACTCTCAAGTCTATCACAAGTACTACAATATTTAGTAGATGAGTTAGAACTTACCGGGTATGGTGAATCTGTCATGGCCATGGGAGCAAAATGAGCTTCATCTCCAGAAAAGAACTTTGAATAGTCCACTTTAGTAGAAGCATCATCAACTATGCATGACTTCTTGCTAATCAGAAAGTCGGCTTCTGCAAGAAGTTGCTCAACATCATCATTAAGTGAATTAACACTTGCATCAGAATCAGTCTCACTCTCATAATTAGAATTAGAATCAACAACCGTTTCAGATACGGTTTCTTCAACAACCGGTTCATTCACCTCATCAACCACCTCTTCAATAACCAAGTTATCAACTTTCTCCACTTCTTCACTCACCACTTCTTGTGCAAAGCATGCAACATTTCCCCCATAAATCTCTTTGGCACCAAGTTGCATTTTGTTCCAATTAAATCCCTCATCTTGTTGTATCACCATGGCTTGATTAGTGTTTTGGCTTTGGTTTTGATTAGTTAGAGTGGATATTGGAACAATGTTTCTTTCATGGTTTGGTGTGTTTTGAGTTTGGTTGGATGTGGATGTTTGTCTTTGGTTGGTATTTTGTGAAGTTCGGTTTTGGTTTTGAAAGTTAGTTTGGTTTTGGAAATTGTTTTGGGTTCTGTTTTGGTAGTCTGTGTTGAAAGGGTTTCGGTTTCCTTATTGTTTTGGTTTTGTACACTCCCTAGAAAAGTGACATTTTGTTCCACAGTTGAAGCAAGTCAGTTTTGCTTTGTTGAAGCCATATGTTGTGTTAGGTGATGTAGCAAGATCGGTTCTTCCCGTTTTCTCCATGAATTTTGTGGCTCTTCTAACAACACTAGCAAACGCCCACTGAATGTCAATCAACTCCATTTCTTCTTTGTCAATATGGGCATAAACCTCATTAGTCAACTTGTTATTACCAATTTGACCTGCTACAAGTCCATTATATGAAGCAACCATAGCGGAAACTAAAGCTACTTGCTTTTGGGCTACTTCTATAGTCACATTGTCCATATTAGAAGTTTCTAAAACAATGGAACTTGAGCTTGATGGAGTTTGGTTCATAGTTGGTGCAACTTGCTGATATCCACCATTTGGTGTAGATTGTTGTGTAACATTCATCCCATAATAACTAACAGCTTGCATTGGAGGTTGAGTTGGTGTGTATGATGGTCCAGAAGATACACCATAATAACTTGCAGCACTGTTTGGTTCAACACTAGAAACAAATGCAGTATGTGGTCCCAAACTTGCACCTCCACTTGGAATGGTAGATGATGAAGAACTTGCATAATACAACTCCGGATTCTGAGGAATCTGGGATCTTTTTGCTTTTCTTCGTTCTTCCATTTCCTTGTTTTCTAGCTTCTGGGTGAATTCACTGATTGACCAGTATGGAAAAGAATCTTTCTCTCTCAATACCTCAACATGTTGACTCCAATAGGGAGGCAATGCATCTGCAAACTTCTCTACAACATCAGACATAGGATAAGCAATCTCATAGTTAGACAATTTAGATAACAAATGAAAAAAAATCTAGGTGTAAGTTCTTTTAAGTCTCAGTTACAACAAAGCTGAAGTTCTCAAATTTCTTCTTCAGTTCTTCAACTACTCTTCAAAGCTTCCCAAAGTTGCTTCGAAGTAGAACAAGGACCAAACTGATGAAGTAAATCAGTTGTCAAAGCTTGAGACAACTGTGAGTATACTTTCTTCTCTGCTGCATACTTCTTCTTTTCATCGTCCTTTAGGTCATCAAGAGCAATCGGTGTGTTGGATTTCTCACACATAGGTGGCACATATCCCTTAATAATCATTTGCCACGCCTCACCACCATCTAAACCTTCAAGATGAATCTTAAACCGCTTTTGCCATGAATGGTATTCAATCATATCCAACATCTTAGGTGGTCTATTCCCGTTTCCCATAGAAAGATCATTCACCAAAGTTGCAATGGCAATTGTGCTTTGACTTTGCACTGCTGTAGCTGCTGCTACTCCTTAATAGTCTGGAATTGGTTGTGAAGGAGGTCTAACAGCGGGTTGAGTTGGTCCCGACACAGCCAGTAGTTTGGAATTGGTATTGGTTGTGTATTACCCCTTTCAGCTGCAACGACCCATGGATTCATCGGTGTGTGTTGTGGTTGGGTCATAACAGGTCTAGAGTTCATTGGTAATCCCCAAATGTTATCCATAATGTGTAAGGATTCAACACTTAGAAAATTCTGAATTCTATCAACTTGATTCGACCGATCATGAGGTCGAATGAACAAAGTACAATTGATTTGACATGAGTAAACAAAACTAATGTATATGTAACTGATCCGATTCGACCTCTATGTAACTCGTTCGACCTAACGTAGACTCAAATGAGAATGATAACACTTGAATGAATGAAACACTAATAGATTCGACCTCTAAAACACCCCGAATGAACACACAAAGAACTGATTCGACCTAAAAATCACTTATTCGACCTCAAAATCAAGTTGGTTCAACCCGACCCATTTTGGAAATCAAATTTTCTTCAAAGATCAACGTTTTTGATCTGATTTTCACAAAAGTTGTTGAATTTGATTGGAAATTGTTAGGTTATGGATCGGATTGATTGTTAAACAAGTTTTGTGAAAGAATTTTTTATTTTATCCGTAAAAACTAGTCTAAATTAATCAAAAACCATTGTTTATCATAGTTCATGCAAAACAACAAAAATTTTGATGGTTTTGATAAAAAAATCTGAGCAATTTGTATCAATTTGCAGTCGTGTGATTGAGCACAAGCTCTGATACCACTTTGTAGGATCGTTTTATCACAAGTAAACAGTTATATCACACGAGTATTAGCAAACTAGGTGCGGAAACCCTAATTCACATGCAAAATGATACTAATCATAATCAGAACACGTTAAGATCCATTTTCAAGTTGTTTTTCATTAATATTATGAAAGATAAACGTTACAATATCAATATAATAGAAAACAGACGGTTTCCATAACTTTCCTAACACACACACACAAAACACACACACCAAATGACCAACTGCTACAAATGATAACTGCCCAAACCTATTTATAAATAACCTGGTTCGACCTTGCACAGGGTCGAATGGTCCATTCGACCCTTCGATGGCGAGAATCAACAAAATAAACATATTCAAAACTTCATTCGACCCATCATGAACTTCCTTCAACCCCACGATAGCACGAATGAACATCTAAATAACCATAGAGAGAATTACACAATTAGTCCTTGTGGTTTACCATTAGTTTCACCTGTGAGTATTAAGGTTTAAAAGTTTCATGTTAAGGTGTTAAGTTTAGTTTTTGTAACATAATAAGGTATTAGCACTAAGGGGGTTAATATTTATCTGAATTTACCCTCACGTGACAAATGGTAAACCACAAGGACCAAAGGTGAAACTTAAGTGAGGCCACCACCAACCTCAATTGTGAAACTAATGGTAAACCACAAGGACTAATTGTGTAGTTCTCTCAAAATACAAATAAATGAAAAACAATTCTAGACGAGTTGACGGAAAAATTCTAGATGAATCAAATGACGTTTATGCCACATTATACATATTCTAGACGTTATAATACGTTAAAATATAAACGAAAGGAAATTAATACAAGGTTGAAGTTTGTAGTTGCTTTTAGTATTTAGTTAAAACTTTTGAACATTTGGACATGATCCTTTCGAAAAACATTATATTTAAAGTAGTTTTATACTTGACATGTATAAAACTAAAATTGTAATTTAGACTTCAATTCCTAGAGTTGATAATGTTAGTATAGGTAGTTTTTTACTGTTTTTTTTAAATGTATTTCAGATTATCTCCTTGAATATTATTTTGTTTATTGATGGTCGAGGAGATGGTGGTTGATTATGGTAGTGAAAGGTGAAGATGGTGGTGGGTGAAGGTGAAGAAGGAGGTGGGTGGTGGGTGGTGGGTGGTGGGTCTCACTAAAGTTTTTAAATGTTAGAGAGAAATACATAATTAGTCATTGTAGTTTACCATTAGTTTCACATTGAGGTTGGTGGTGGACCCCACTTAAGTTTCACCTTTGGTCCTTGTGGTTTACCATTTGTCACGTGAGGGTAAACTCAGTTAAATATTAACACTCGTTAGTGCTAATACCCTATTATGTTACAAAAACTAAACTTAACACCTTAACATAAAACATTTAAACCCTAATACTCAAAGGTGAAACTAATGGTAAACTACAAGGACTAATTGTGTAGTTCTCTCCTTTAATCTTCAAAACTTTGTCGTTATTCATGAAATCCGAAAGCGACAGCCACAATCTTGCATCTACAAAAAGACATGTTGAAACTTTGCCAAATCATTATATTTTACCTAGGTGGGCACTAGATGCTAGGTATTAGGAGAATAATTGCATTGTTGGGCTTGAAGACATATATAGTGAGAATGAAGTTAGTGCGTTAACTTTATTGTGCGTTAACTTATGGTGTGTTCAGTCAAATTTTAGAAAAGTGACTAAACAAGCAAGAGAATCCCTAGCTGAGATAAAGAAACTAAATATTATCTTGTTAAAGTTTTTAAAAGAGCAAAATATTCGAGCATGGTCGAAACAGAGTGAGACTGTTTCACAAGATTCTAATGCAGGAAGTTCTCAAGTAGACAGGATGCCTCAAATTTATATACGTGATATGTTAATTCAAACTAATACTAAAGGTCATCCTAAAAATGCTACTAGAATAAAATCTTCCCTAAAAGCACCGAAAAAGACAAGTTGTTCTTAGTGCAACAAAGCATGTCATTACATCAGCAGTTGTTCTAGAAAGAAGGTATGATCTATAATTATTAATAATCAATGACAGTTTTTTGGTTAGTATAATTATCATATGATCTATAATCTTTTTTTCTAGGCGGACGAATCTAGACTAGAGAGATAAGGATGACTTGTGAATCAACTTGAAGAACACATGTTATGTTTGTGGAGTTGTTACGGTTTCACTTGTTTGACTAGTGTAGGTCTTAGTTAAAGGTTAGTTGGTTATGTGATTGTGGAATTTGTCCAATGTACGAGTTCACAAACAAGAGAGCTTTTCTTATTTAGCTTTTTGAGTTTGAAAAAGTTCAGCAGTTTAGATGCACTAATGAAAATGATATTTCCTGCTGTGTTTTGACCAATTTTAGATTAATTTTACCCTGTGGAATATTGCTGGTTCCAAGTAGACACGAAATGCACAATTTGGCTGATCTTTCCTTCACAGAATCGCCCGGTTTGCCATACTTAAAATGACTGAATATGGGGTTGAGAAGTAGGTCATGTCTTGAGTCTTTTATAAGCTTGATGTTAGTTTTTCCATTGTTGAATATGAGGTGGCTTAATATGCAGAATCTATAATCTATAACTTATAATAAAAGAATTGAATATTGATGAGGTGGCATTCAATGGAGGCCTCAACCATCCTTTGAATGTGCCACGTGGCACGTTAAGGTGAGAGTTTTTAATTTATTTTTTATTTTCTTTTTATCCATTCTCCTACACTTATATAACCCTAATCTCTTTAAGAATTTAAAAACAAATTTAGATTTTTCTCTCTAATGTTTCCTCCCATCATTTTTAAACGTTAATATCTTTTATATACGAGATTTTTTAAAGAAAAAAATTACACCAAATTAACGAGCGTTTTATTATCTTTCCAACAAGTACCATGGTGCTATATAAAAAACGGAGAAAAAAACGACTATTTTTTATGGGGTTTCGTTCATACAGGAAAAAACACAAAGTGTTCAGGTTATTCATTAATCATGTTTTTTCTTTTAAACCAGGATCTTATATACAATGTTGAAATTTAGCCCAATCGCCATGCTATCATTGGAATTTTACTCTTTAAAGATGGATAGGTATACTTCATCAAGAGAAACTACGAGAAAGAATCGCGCAACACTGCAACATATGGTGTCACCTTATAGCAAGGTTATTTTTTTATTTATTTAATTACAAGAGTAATAATTATTACTATTAGTATTAGTATTATTAGAATGGTTATATTTTTCAACCCCGGGACACTCCCGGAATAAAAGCTAGTAATATATAAAGTTAAATGCCTAAAACAAAACTACAAACAATGTGCTTTTAGAGAAGTTGATTATGTGATCCATAAGAAAAGAAAGATGAGGTACAACAAGCAAGGGGTGAAAGGATAAACATTGATAACAATGCCCAAAAATGTGCAGAATAAAAAAAGAACATTTACATATTTCCTTTGCTTTGGATGGCCTTTCCTTTTGCAGATTGAAAGAGAACATTCAACATGCCCTTTCTCATTGATTGATGTGTTTAAATAATACAATGAATCTCCACAAATTAGGGAGAGATAATTGCAAATAAATTACAATAATAATTTACTAAATATAACACATGCTATTACACCCCCGCAGTTGAAACTTCGGGAGGACAGATGTTGAGACTGGCACGGAAGTCATCAAACAGGACACGAGGAAGTCCCTTCGTGAAGATGTCAGCTATCTGGTGACGAGACGGAACATGCAGAACACGAATATGACCACGCTGCACCTGCTCGCGAACAAAGTGAATATCTATCTCAATGTGCTTGGTACGTTGATGTTGAACCGGGTTACCTGAGAGATAAACAGCACTCACATTGTCACAATAGACCAGAGTGGCGTGAGAAAGAGGGTGATGAAGCTCAAGCAGAAGATTGCGGATCCAGCAGATGTCTGCTACAACATTAGCGACGCCCCGGTATTAGGCTTCAGCACTGGATCTGGAGATCGTGGACTGTCGTTTAGACGACCAAGAAATAAGATTGTCACCCAAATAAACACAATAACCCGATGTGGAGCGACGAGTGTCTGGGCAGCCAGCCCAGTCAGCATCAGTATAAGCCCGTAGAGACAGATTGGGTACAGGACCCAGATGAAGACCATAAGTCGCAGTTCCCTGGAGATAGCGAATGATACGCTTCAAGGCGTTCCAGTGATCCAGACGAGGAGCATGCATGTGCATGCAAATCTGCTGCACTGCGTAAGAGATATCTGGTCTAGTAAAGGTAAGATACTGGAGAGCACCTGCAAGACTGCGATATGTAGTAGGGTCATCATGAAGCGGTCCTGAATCAGCAGAGAGTTTGGACTGCGTGTCAACATGATTGCACGAGTCCATGGAAGCCCGATGAATAATGTCATTAACATATGCCTGTTGTGACAGAAACATAGTGTCACCATCCCTGGTCACCTGAATACCCAAAAAATACGAGAGAGGCCCCAAATCCTTCATTGCGAATTCACTAGACAAATCATGTAATAAACGTAGCCGAAGGGGTTCGTTGGACGTAGTAAGTATAATATCGTCCACATAAATAAGCAGATATGCCGTGTCTGACCCGCTATGATAGATAAATAAAGAATTACCAACGGGCTGGGAATTGATCTTTTATCGCCATGGGATCCGACAAAAAATGTAACGGGTCAAATATATCGATACAAAATGAAATGGATCAAAATATAGCGGACTAAATATTCAATGGGTTAACATATAGGAACTAAAAATGAAACCGGTCAATATAGCGAAGCGATATGAAATGGGTCAAAATAAATTTATTTAAATGAAACGGATCGCATTTAACATGGTTGTGATTGATAAGCATGATATTGGTTAATAATAAAGTGAGTTGGATTAATATTTCTGGTTGTTTGATAAACAAATGGTTGTGATGTTGCCATGAATTTAAATGCAGTTATGAATTGATCAAAGTAAGACGGGTCAAAAGAAATTTAAAATGATACAGGTCACAACATGGTATGAAATACATAGAATAATAAATTTTTATAACTCGTTGAATTACAAAGTGTACACTTACACGACTCACTGAGTACAGTTACAAATCATATGCCTACTCAAGTCACTATTAAGTAATAAAGGTTACATAAATGTGCTGTTTGTTTTTTGCTCGGAAGCACTTCTGACCTCTTTTGTCTGCGCCATGCAGACGCACGCAGACGTTTGGGGTTTGCAGATTGTTTGTTTTTTGGAAGACCTTTCACTCAAAAAGGTCTTCCTGACCTCTTCTTGGTGCAGACTTGTTCCAAAGTCTTCTAAGGTCTTCACAGGTCTTCTCCATTTCTCTTCTCCTCACCCACCACCACCACCACCGCCCACCACCACCACCACGGTCCACCACCACCACCACCAACCACGGTCCACCACCACCGTCCACCACCACAACCACCGTCTACCACCAGACTGCTGTAAAAATCAGTTTATTTAAATTTTAGTTTATTTCAGCAGCCTGCAGACATTAACAAACAAACAGTCTTCTTCTTGCAGACTGCAGACCTTTGGTCCACCTCTTCTCCTGCAGATGTGGTCTGCAGACTGCAGACCTTTTCATGCAGAAAAAACAAACAGCACCAAAGTTAATTATATTTGCAGCCCTGCAATTCTTCGCAAGCCATTTCGATCAATCTGAGTTCTTCGTAGAAGGCGAGTTGTTCAAAGCTATCATTAAGTAGTTTTGGTGTAACCTACAACCTGAGAAACATAGAAATATAAATGATGGTAAATTGGCTTTGCATCATAAACATGTAAATAAACAGAACTCATTGGCATGTCAACTGAAAAACAAGCAAAAAAGCAAAAATAAGTAGAGACTCAGAAATAGAATTTGGCATGTCAATTGCAATCCTTGCCACTCAGACATTTTATCGAACACCTACAGTGCATCTCACTAAAGAACATTATTAGACATCTATGTGATTGTTATAATCAGCTATAGAATTAACAACACACCATAAACCATCGATACTATCATATTAAAGGATGCATAATACAATAAAAAAGGTATCCATTCTATTAGAATTAAGATATAGATCGTATATGTGAGTTATCAAGGTTTTTAGCAATAAGAAATCAAAAAACCAAAACTAACATTATCAACGCAGAGAAGAATCAATTAGTTAGTTCAGACATTGGGTTATGATACCGAGTTAGATATAGATTGTGTTTGTGAGCGACCCCCTGTTACGGTTACGATTATAAAATATCATCGAACGACACTGGATGAAAGAACGTAGATGGAAGAGGAAGAAATGCCCTTTAGATCTGCTCAAGAACATCCAATAGATGGATTGACAGTGGGAAAAAAATAAAAGAGAGGTTTTAATCAAAACTACGTAGTTTTTCACATCTAACTTGAATACATAATAACCCCATATTTACTTTCCCCTATTATATATATGTGTGTATATATATACACTATATATATCAACGTTTTTAGTGTAGTCCCGGTTATTCGTTGACTCAATTAGTTAACTATACTACTTTTCACGACAACTCACTTAATAATATAGTTAGCATATTACTTCCGTTATTCTACAAAACTCAACCCTCAACTTTTGTACAAAGTCACATTTCACCATTAACTTTTCAAAAGTTTAAGTTTTACTTTAAGTTTGTAGAACATTCTCAAAACACTCACATCTTTACAAACTTACACTTTTCACCCGAGACTTTGAAATATGATATGTTTTAACATAACTTTAACTTCGTTTAATTAAACCAATTTGTTCACTACGTTCGTGTCAAAACTTTCAACTACGCGTTTTTACTTCAAAATCCCGTGTAGATCACAATCTTTGTCAAAACAACACTTCTTTACTAAGCTTAGGTTTTGTATCTTAAACCTTTGTTATCAGAATTCATGTTTGAAGGATACATGGATCACATTTGATAACTTTTCAACAACTCATTAAAATCAACAACCACCATCAAACCCACGGCCTTAAGGGTCTTTAAAGGATCCATCATTGTCATGTTAACACACTCACAAGATCTTGTTTAGTCTCCAAACTTATGTTAATAAATATCCAAGTTTATATTAACACTAAAACCTTATGTTTATCAACTTTTGAACAAAACAATGACAACACCAATCACCTACAACTCACGGCCATCACTATATGTATACACACACACACACACTTTGTTTTTGATAAAACTCCATTTAATACCTTTGGTTCATCACTTGTTTACTAACCCTTTTTACCCAAAACAACTTGCAAGACTACACAAATACAACAAGTATTGAACAAGAAAAACATAGAGTTTTACCACTAGTTCAAGACTAGGAAAAAAAACAAGCGATGGAAGGAAGGTTTCTTGGGTTAAATACTTAGGGGTTTCCGATACAACTGAAGCCAATGGAAGTCCAAGGAGGTAGGAAAAAGAATCATCGGATTTGGAGGTGTATAGCCTCCTGATCGGGGACTTGCATGAAAAACCATAGTAAAAGGTTGATCCCCGTGCAAATTAAACACAAAGGTTGGAACCCACAATATTGATAAACATGAAGGTTGATTTATGCAATTTTGTCTAAAATTATCCAGGCCCTTGGGGAAACCGAGCCTAAGGCCATTGCCCACCTAGCCCTCCCCCAAAGACGCCTCTGACTTCACATTGATTGATTGTATATTTTGACGTTACAAAAGCTCTTCTAAAACCTCATTTTTAAATGTTTATTATTGTAAGGATTTGCAATTGCTTTGCCGTCTAGATTACACACTTTTTTTTCTTATTAAACTGGTATTCAAAAACCAGATTCACGATGACATCTTGTCATTAGTCTTTTTCAAAAACCGATTCGCTATTACTTTTAGTTTTTACACTTAGGGACTGTTTGTTTTTTGCTCAGAAGCATTCTTGACCTCTTTTGTCTGCGCCGCGCAGACGTTTGGGGTCTGCATATTGTTTGTTTTTTAGAAGACATTTCACTCAAAAAAGTCTTCCTGACCTCTTCTTGGTGCAGATTTGTTCCAATGTCTTCAAAGATTTTCTCCTCTTCTCCTCACCCACCACCACCCACCCACCACCACCGTCCACCACCACCACCATTGTCTACCATCAGACTGCTGTAAAAAATCAGTTTATTTAAATTTCAGTTTATTTCAACAGCCTGCAGATGTTAACAAACAAACAATTTTCTTCTTGCAGACTGGCTGCAGACCTTTGGTATACCTCTTCTCCTGCAGATGTCTGTAGATGTGATCCGCAGATTACAAATATTTTCCTGCAGAAAAAACAAACAGCACCTTAGTGTACTGTACCAAAGAGCAACGGTAGGTTATGAATTATATATATATTTAAAACACAACTTTCGTTGTGAGTTGAGTTTACTGTTTCGCTAAATACAAGTCGACGAAGCGGCGTACAAGTCCTTGAAGCACCAACCGTTGATATATATCCTTCCTCTTCTTCTTTCTACCTGCACCGTCCCATTTCTTCTGTCTCTGTGTCGGTTCTCCGTCGCCGGCGATCCTCCTCCTCTTCTTCCTGTCGGACGCTTCGCTGTTAGAGGATTGAGGCTGTTTCCGTCAACGCAATCACTTTATGCCTCCGTGCTTCTTCTGGCGGCGACCGGTGTCGGCGTTTTCGGTTTCTTGGGTTGTTTCTTCATAATCGATGGTGGTAGGTCGGTGCCGTCGGTGTCCTTATCTCTCTGAGAGCATCTTCATCTTATGCGACTCTACTGCTTTCGCAAGCCTCTACCAGACACGCGCCTGCCCACGTTGTTACGGCTTTCTGCTTTGGAAGTAAGATTACAAACGTCATCGTTGATGCTGTCCTTATCTACTGTCTTATACACTTTGCTTCCACAATTGCCGACCTACCTCCCCGTTGGATTGTCGCTGTCGGTTACCGAATAGGTACTCTGATGTTCTATTTTTAGGGCTTATTACCCATCTTTGTACCTTTTATTATGCTATCTATGCTTTTGTTTCTCCTTTGGCTAAAGGTCAAAGAATTGTAGTTATGTCACTTACTGTTTCTATGTTTGGCCTTGCTTTGGATTATTAGCCTTGGTAGTAGGTTGTGTAGCTGTGCACTATGTTGATACAAGATAGCATTTGTGAATGCAGGTATAATATCTTATGTGAAGTCAAGTATCTGAATCTCATATGAAATGGACTAGGTGGAAGTAATTACTGTGAGGGCATTGATAATTCTGCTTAATTTGTATTGCAACCGCTTGATGCGCTGCTGAATGTTTGCGCCTTCTTCTATAATGGGCTATGGTTTCTTTTCAATATCTATAGTTTTTACTTCTTGATTGGCTACTCATGTTATACAGATCGAAAATAAGTAATTTGTTTCAGTGATTGGTATAGCTAAATGATGTTAATTGTCATACCTGACAGATGGAGACATGTTGATTGTCATGTTGTCGGCTATTTCTTTTACCGATTAGCTTCTTTGTTCCGCTTGCCTATGACGGCAGACATGTTGTCGGCTGTACTATTTTCGGATCCAACGGCGGCGAATGGAGACGAAAAAGGAGATGGTCACGACGGCTTGGTCCGATTAACGACTATGGTGTAACATTCAGGGAAGTTTAGTCATACCGCTGGCCAATACTAGGGGTGAAACATTTATGGCGATGGTTAGGTGCAACGGTTAAACGGAAGACGTCGAGGGACGAACACGAGCCAAACGGCAAGACTTAGGTAATTGCGTTTTATACATCCCTTCTATTTTTAATTTCCATGTTTTAAACCTAGATCGGCGACATGGTTCTAAATCCAGTTTATGGTTGTGGGTCGAATACAAAATAACCTCTAATGTAAGCGATGCAGGCCACATAAAGCCTCACATAACCTTCTGCATAATCAATATGAATACTTCAATAATTGTCTTTCTGTATACTCTCTTTAATTTGATTATTCTATGTGGTCTAATAATACCATGTAGGCAATTGGATATGCCTTTATGTTGACTTTGGGAGAGAAACATCAAAGATGTTGATGTCGTCATACACTTTAATCAAAGATGGGAGATAATTCCATGTGATTGGTATGCATATACTTAGAATGTTCAATTCTTATGCTTAATATATGTGGAAGCAAAACAATACATCAAGTATGTATGTGTGAGCATAGAGAGAACAGACAGAAAACTGAAATGATGGATCATGAATGTTCTTTTTCATGCGGTTCAAGATAATTGGTCGATTTGGTTCATATGAACGTCGGAAACATATTGAGGTCTAAGTTGTTCATGTGCTTTTTTTGTAGGTCTGTACTGTTAATAGAGGCTGCAGGCAGGAAGCGTTCGGTGGCGGCATTCAAACCAATTTTTCTGATTAATATTAGGCTTTCGGCTAGGTTCTGTGTTTAGGTGTAACTGAAGCAGCGTAGTTGTCTAAAAATTCCGTACGCTTTTGCGTTATTCTTTGTGCAATGATTGTATGTTCCTATGTCATGCATATAAAAACCTCTTGCAACCACCTGGTTGTCGCCGCAACGCTCGACACCGGTAAAATACTAGTTAACATTTAACAAACCAAAAATTCATTAGCGTATAGAAGAATATCTCAACTTCACTAAAATATCATGGTAATTAATTACTATAATAACAAAAGTAAACCCTAGGGACCATTTATGTAAAATACCCAAAAGTATTCAAACCCAAATCATCACCACCTCTAAAAACACATGGCGCGAATTTTATCCCCCAAAAACAGTAACAAAACCCCGGGAAAAATACTCAAAAACATTTCTAAAATTTAAAAAAATTGGCGCTAAAAACCACTTATTATACAAATCCCTCCCTTCACTCCACAACTTACCTATAACATTAACATCACATTCAGTTAGGGTTTCGTAGTGTTTTATTGATTTAATAATATTCAGTTAACAAAGAGAAGATGTCGAAAACAGTGAGTCCAGGTGCGATATCCGTCATATTATCGAATCCTAATCCGGATTCGTCTACTGATAATAATAATAATAATCTTCCCGAAATCGTTGTTCAAGTGCTTGATTTAGCTCCTACTGGTAACAGATACAGGTATAACCTTACCTTCTATTTTTTTGTTAGCGTTTTATGTATGCTGTTGGTTATTTGTTGTTTGATGACTTTTTAGCCCTAATTTTACAGATCTTACGCTTTCTATTGTTTTTGCATCGATTGTTTATGTTATTTTGTTGATTTTTGTTAGTGTGTTAGGTATGTTGTCTTTGATTCATTGTTGAATGACTTTTTAGCTTTAATTTACAGATCTATACGTAACATCATATTATTTGTGTTTATCGTTGTGTAGATTTGTATTAGGATTGGATTTATTGTATTATATTATGATGCTTACAGATTTTTGCATTGGCTGTTTATGTAATACTGTTGATTTTTGTAAGCGTTAAATGTTTATTTGTCGGTGATTTACTGTTCCATGTCTTCTTTAGCCCTAATTTTACAGATCTATATGTATCATTATGTGATTTGTGTTTATCTTCCTGTATATTAGGTGATATTACAGTACGGTTCTTACAGTTTATTTAAACTTCAGTTGTTTTTGAATCGATTGTTTAAACTTTTTTAGCCCTAATTTTATTTAAACTGCAGTTGTTTATGAATCGATTGTTTAAACTTTTTTAGCCCTAATTTACAGATCTAATCGATTTACTGTTTTGTAGATTTGTATTAGGTGATGTTTTATTATGATTTGCTTATTATTTTATTTTATTTTTATTTTTTCAAAAATGAAAGTGTTTTTGTATCTATTGTTTCTGTTATTGTTGTTGATTCAGTTTTCAACGATTTGTTTCTGTTTATTTTCTTAATGATGATTGCAAGTAATTCCTATTAATTAAAAAAATTGAATATACTATCGGACAAAGGTCTCTGATTCATAGACATATGTGCGTTCTTGTATTATTTGTGTTTATAGTTGTGTAGATTCATATTAGGGGATATTACATTATGATGCTTGTAACTGTTTATGTTATTTTGCTGATTTCTGTTAGCATTGCAAGTATATTGTTGGCGATTTAGTGTTTGATGACTTGTTTCTTATTTTCGCTTAATGGCTACAAGTATTGCTTATTAATAAAAAATGAATATATTTTCAGAAAATTGCAGAGGCTTGTAATAAGTGAAATTATATTACATTATGATGCTTACAATTTTTGTTAAAACTTCATTTCTTTTTGGCTAACAGGTTTACTGCAAGTGATGGCAAGAACAAGTTGAAGTCAATGTTGCAGTCTGCTTTGGCATCTGAGGTTGTGAATGGAAACATTCAAAACCTTGGTCTCATTCGTGTCATTGATTACACTGTAAATGTCATTCCAACCAAGAATGAAAAGTATGAATTTCTTTGTATTTTGATTTTGCTACAAAATTATGAGTTCTATATGTTTTTGGGGATAAGGTTAACTTTGTTTTAACCTGATTTGGTGATTTTTTTATCAGGTACTTGATTGTGACAAAATGTGAAGCCGTGTCTCCACCTTTGGAGGCAGAATTTAAGGTAGATGTAAAGAGTGAAAATGCAGGGATTGTTTTAAAGCCAAAGCAAGAAGTTATCACCAAATCAGCAGCTCAAATCATCCATGAACAGAATGGAAAGTAAGCGTGTTTAAAGTTTAAACTTTAAAGTGATTGTTGCAAATTTAAATTATTTGAATCAATTTTAGATGATAAGTTAAGGTTTCGTTAGATGACCATATAATAATCTCAACATTAAGTTTTTTTTTTTTTTTAACAAAACTTAAAAAGCATATCCAAACACTATTTATGTATACTTCAGTTATGTTTGTATGTATCTTAGCTGTTTACTTGGTTGCATATTTGATCTATTTCTGTTCAATTAATTCATAATCTTTTAAATTGCAGCGTGGCTCCTGCTGCAAGAATGTCGATGACCAGGAGGGTTCACCCACTAGCTTCCTTGAACCCGTACCAAGGAAACTGGACGATTAAGGTTCGGCTCACAGCCAAGGGAACCATGCGCCATTACAAGAACGCAAGAGGGGAAGGTTGCGTTTTTAATGTGGAACTAACTGATGAAGATGTAAGTTTACTTTTCTTGTAAATGTTGCAATTTTAGTTTCTAAATAAATTTATGTGTTTTTGTAAATTTAAACATTTTTATTTTCAGGGTACTCAAATTCAAGCAACCATGTTTAATGAGGCTGCAAGGAAGTTCTTTGATGTGTTTGAAATTGGAAAAGTTTATTACATATCCAAAGGATCTTTAAAAGTGGCTAACAAGCAATTCAAGACTGTACAGAATGATTATGAAATGACTTTGAATGAAAGTTCTCAAGTAGAAGAAGCAGTCAATGAAGCGGCTTTTATCCCTGAAACCAAGTTTAACTTTATTCCTATTGATCAGCTGGGACCATATGTTCAGCAGAAGGAACTTATTGGTATGAAACTGCTTACACAATTCTTCTCTTTGGTTGACTATATTGGATATGGTATTCTAACTTTGACTATCAACTGCAGATGTTATTGGTGTTGTGCAAAATGTATCTCCAACAATGAGCATTAGAAGGAAAATTGATAATGAGACAATCCCAAAACGTGACATAACTATTGCAGATGACACGTAAGGCCACTGGTTCTCTTTTGTCTTTAACATTTACATTACTAATCCCTTTTGTACATACATTTGAACTGGAATTATTTATTTTTTCAGGAAGAAGTCTGTGGTTGTGTCTTTGTGGGGCGGTCTTGCCACAGATCTTGGTCAAAAACTTTTAGACATGGCTGATGAGTCACCAATCGTTGCAATCAAATCCTTAAGGGTATCTGATTTTCAAGGTAATAATATATCCAGTTACCAATTTGTCATTCTGTCACAAGTTCATCATAGCCAATTAAAAAAAAGTTGATAGTTTGCTCATACTTTGTTCAATCTTTGCTTCAGGGGTATCATTGTCAACAGTGAGCAAAAGCATTATAGAAATCAACCCTGACAGTCCGGATTCTCAAAAATTGAAATCATGGTATAGCTCAGAAGGCAAAGAAAGCAACATGGAATCTGTTGGCTCTACTTTGAGCCCTTCAATGAAAAGTGGTTCGATGTATGCTGATCGTGTGACACTTGACCATATAACCAGCAACCCGTCTTTGGGTGAAGACAAGGTATCAAACTTGGATAAACAAATGTCAACATTATTATTCGACATTGCATACAATTGTTGGTTAAACTAACAATATATATTTGTCTGGCAGCCTGTGGTTTTCAGCACAAGAGCTTGTATGAGTATGATAAAAACCGACCAAACCATGTACTATCGCGCATGCAAAAAATGCAACAAGAAAGTTACTGAAGAGCCTGGTTCTGGTTACTGGTGTCAAGCATGCGAAAAGACTGAATCTGACTGTCGTTTGAGGTTTGAGAGATTGTGATTAATTGGCCAGATTATCACTTATGACATAGATTTAACTAATTTTTTTTATTTCAGGTATATATTGTCTGCAAAGTTTTCTGATGTAAGTGGGGGAGCTTGGTTCTCCCTTTTCAGTGAGGAAGCTGAGAAAATAATCGGGTGCCCTGCTGAAGAACTCGATAAGATGAAGTCACAGGTAAATCATAAAACCATAAACTTTGCAATTCGGGTAGCCTCACGAGTCATAACAATTTTGGAGGTCAAACTATAAGAAATCAACTTAACGGGACATATGTTAAAGCTTGCTTATGATAGTTTTTTGAATGTTTGCAGGACGATTCAAGTGATTTTCAATTACAACTTAAGAAAGCGACGTGGGTCCCACATGTTTTCCGATTGATGGTTGCACCGCGAGAGTACAATAACGAGAAAAGGCAAAGGATTACTGTGAAGTATGTGAGTCCAGTTGATTTTGCAGCTGAGACTAAGTTGTTGCTGCAATCAATGAAAGCTTGAAAATCATGATGGTTATTGGGTATCATGTTATATGAAAGATGTATTTAAAGTAACATTTCTCAATCTTAGTGTATTTGCAGTTTTGAATATGAAATATGGTTTAAATGTTGATTAATGGAGGTATATGTTTGATCAGTTTTATAAAAAGTACGTGGTTTATAAATTATAATCGACAATCGATGTGTTGCTCTTAAATTCTGTCTGTGATGCTAAAGAGTAAGTTTCTTGTAGAAATCTATTAAAAAATAAAATAAATATTTAAACAACCAAGTCAAAATTTATTAGCTGTACAAACTGTTTTAAACCTCTTATTAACTCTTAAGCAAATTTAATCAATGGTGTAAACAAGTTGAGTCTAGAGTATAGACTTAGGAAAATATTTAACAAGCCTTGCTTGAGTTTTAAGCATAAGTAGAGGTGTAAACGAGTAAAGTCAAGCTAAGCGCCGCCTCAAGCTTGGTTCAGTTAATTAGAGTTTGAACTTGTTTTCAGGTCTGTGTTTGTTTGACTCTTCAATGTTTTTCAAGCTCAAGCTTGGGATCGGTTTGTTTATTGTTAGTTAAGATATTTAAATTATTTCTTTATACATGCATATGATTACTTGAATAAAACATCAGGTTGATAAAATATTTGAAGTATGTGGCATGTAAGTCATAATTCATAAGTTGTGCAAACTGCAATTCATAATGAAATATTTACCACACTACTCAACAAGTTGGTAAAATCAGGTAAGTATGCAGAACTCTGGCCACAACTGATTAAGAAATTCTAATGTTCATCAATGGTGGAAACGACCAAAACTAGATTCAAATCTTATCAAAAGTCTCAATGCTCCAAAAAATCACTGTGTGCTCTCTTGGCCAACACTATGTTTGAAACGATCAAGATTTCCCCACAGGAAAATCAAGATGTGATTAAGGAGTTGCGGGTTTTAACAAGTTAAAATGGAACTGGACATATGGGATTGTAGGAAACCTAATCATGATCATCTGTTACAGACGAAAAGGCAACCGAAGCGGCCATTGAATGTGCCCTTCATGTATCTTGCACATGAAAGCATTTAACCTCTCATTCTAATGTACATCCATTAAATTGATATATGTGACACATTAAAATCCTATTACCCAACCATGGATGTGTGTAAACCTTGTTTATATAAAATAAACGGCTGTAATCAAGCTGTATATGGGTTAAACGATTGTGAACATGTTAACCTTACACAACACATATTTTTTTTACCTTTTATGTTTAACACAAGTTGACAGCTCTATATCTTAAAATTAGATCGGTTAAACATGCCGACCTGAATAACGGCTCATACATGATAACCCAAAACTTGGTTATTTTTGTGCTGGATAGCCACACAAACAAAACAAGAAAGATAAAGAAACATAATTACCATAAAATTACCACAAGAAAAACATGTTTCATTTCATCTCAGCAAAAGTATCCATAGTAAAAGCATCCCCAAAATCATAAAATTCGACAACCATCATATTATCGCTAAAAGAAACATGATTGAAAACCAAAAGTCTAACGAGATACAGAATCCATCTTCTTCATATAGCCATGAGGTCACCGAAATTCCTCATCAAAACGATAGAGCCAGCAAACAACCCTACAGCGCGAAGTAGTTTCTGCAGCAGAATCAAAATGTCATTGGATCAGTCAACGAATTGGGCAGCAAAAACATCAAAACGAATAATATCTATACATAAACTAGGAAACAATATAATTTCTTTTTTTTTAGATTTTGAGTAAGCTCAAGAACTACCGAAGCATGTTGATCTTAAATTCTCACTATATTGACCAGTTTAATTGAATGTTTTATCTTTATCGGAATATCGGGTATGTCAAATCATAAGATTAGCTTCTCAAAGTAGACGGGCGCATACTCGCATCTTTTCATTGTTATTGGTCGTAACCCCCTCTTAACGTTGTCAAATCATTAATATTCGATTATTCCCAGCTTTTCACACTAAATAACAAAAAAGATCACCTGTATTTGATCTTTTAAGAAGAGGGGAGGGGGTACATTTAACCAATCTTTGTAAATACCTCGAATTTACTAACTACCACTGGACAAAACAGACAAGCCTATGAGCCTATCAGCGAAAAAACAAGTTGGACGATCTAATAACAAAACTACTATCCTAGATAACCACTCACTCTCTCAGTCAAAATGAACTTTGTTTATTCAACGTTCACCTATAACACGGAAACCAGGCAACCACCATTGATCTCAACTGTAATCACACATCAATCTAAAACAACACAAAAAGCACCAATATCCCTTCGAGTTCATCAAGAAAACATGCAAAAAACAGCTCAAACTCAACACAAAACAGCTAAAAGACACAAACACAGCCACTAAAGATCTAAACAAGAGATAACACTTGAAACATATATAAACATTCATCTCCTGTGAAGCAACGTGTACAACAATACAACCAAATCTCAATATCATAATTCAAAACAGAGAAATATAACAACAGAAACCCTAACTATCAACTGTGCAATACAGATAAAAAAGATTAAATGACAGTTTTAAATAGAAAATAGGCCGAACATGAACACGAAAACGGACAACGGATCTTCTTGTTCATGTTCATTCTTTAAGAAAACAAACATGTTCATGTGCATTTATGTCCGTACATTAACATTCTAAACGAACAGTTCACAAACATAAATGAACACAAACAAACATATATAGACATGAAAGAATGAAACATGTGTTCATGTTTGCTTGTTTAATTAACTCCAACAAAAAAAATCTTTGTTCTTAATTAGTTCATTTATTAAATACATGAACAAACTTCCAACCGAACGGGTCACGAACTATTCGCGGTTCGTTTACATGCCTATGGAGAAATCTACCAACATAAACCCTAATAATCAATCGTGCAATACAGACAAACAAGATCAAATCACAGTACTATCCTGAAAGAAATCTACCAACAGAAACCCTAACTATCAATTTACAATAAGCATACATGAATACTTCAAACAAGTATATAAATTTTAGGGTTCCACACATTCAAAAGCGTTTTATTAAAAAAAAAATCATAGGTTTGAATAAGTAGACAATAATAATAAAAAAATTTGTTGAAGAAATATAAAAGTATTATTATTATTATTTACCGCGTTCATAGCCCAGTTCTGTTCATCATGGACTTGGGATCTCCAGAAAGCTTTAATCTTCTCAACAGATATCACAGCGTCGGCCATTGCAAACCTCTCTAAAGTTGGTGACAGATATCAATTAGGGTTTTGGTATTTGTAATGTAAAATATAAAGATTTAAGAAAGTCTTTTTTATATGTATATCGGGTCAGGCTTAGAAATGGTTTAACTGGTTGTATTAGAGGGTCGGTTTAACGGGGTTGACTACATAATTTGTTAATAAAAAATCAATTTTCTAACAAAGTTTGATTTATAATAAAAGGTCACTGCCGGTTTATGGTATTGGGGTGTTGAATCAGCTTCATCATCATCATCATCATCATCATCATACTCAGTTAATCCCACCTATAGCAAAGCTAAGGTAGGGTCTGAGGAGGGTAAGATGTAGACAGCCTTACCTCTATCCCCTGAGAATAGAGAGGCTGCTTCCAGTGAGACCCCCGGCTCGATGTGGTTTTGTATCAAGCCTTGGACATAAGGCACATAACACTTAGCAATCGGGACAAACTCGATTAGTGCATGTACCCCTTGTCTTTTGGCTATCAACGCCACCACATGATGCATGATTAACCGTCCGTCGTTTTTAACGTTATTTTCACGAAATTAGTAAAATAACGTTAAAACTAGTGCAACTTTACTTTTGCCCCCCCCATGTTGAATCAGCTTCACATTTACTTAAATGATGAAATTCAGTATCATCGGCATCCTAATGCATAAGGACATAACTATTTTCGTTCCTATGATATAAAATAAGAAGTTTTAGTTACACATATTCATAATATTGGTAACTAAAACTCATAATTGAGCATGAGTATAAACTGGTTCATCGCTATGCACCAGTATTACCGGATTTTCCAGCGATCGGAAAAAATTCGACCTCCAAGTTTTGCCACTGGATACCCTAATTTGACCGGGCTCTATATGTTGTATGATTCTGAATGACAAAAGAAATTATTGGATGAAAGTGTCATTTTTACAAATCAAAGGGATAAAAATGACAGAAATTACTATTAAAAAAATATAAACAAAAGATAAAAATACATGTAAAATGACCATTTTACCCCTTAGTGAACTGACTTTTTTTTAATGGGGGTTAACAAATTGGATGAAACCAGCATGTTTTGAAAATGTTATGACCGAAAGACACAACAAAATAAAAATGGATTGAAGTGGCATGTGTCACCAAACCTCAAGGATGAAGTGTTACGTCATAAAAGCAATAAAAATATAAAGTAACTATTTATAGCATCCAATTTTTTTTTTGGTAAAACTTATACAACATGTAACATGTTAAAGGTAACTTATGGTCGTGAGACAAAAATAGTAGCTAATAGTACAAGTATTTGAAGTCTCTATATATATATCCATTTGTTGCATGAGTTTCGCCTCTTTTTGTCATGCTACCTCCTCTGTACATCTCATATTTTCACCACCACTAAACCATAACAACTTGCGCTTCTATAGGGAGAGAGACTCTAATGTCTTTCTTGTTTATGGATGATGTTTGATTTGTATATGGTAACAAGAGACAACCCCCATTAGTGCCTCAACGTTTGAGCGACTTTGTTGGGCAATTTTACTTTTTATTTTTATTAGAAATGAGTTTCTGGTGATGTTTGACACGAAAGTATTCTTAACGTTTAACTAATAGGATGGTTGTAGTTAGCAAGTGCGATTAAGATACATTTAAAGTAAGACTCGTCGAACATATGACATATTTGCTCAAATTCCATCCAAAATAATGCGGTTCTTTACATACACTTTAATGTTGTTTGGAACATCCAACTCCTCATGTATTGCAATTTATACCATCCAAGCCGCTTAAATGTGTAGTTTTCCTATCATTTACAACCCGAATACTTCAAAACGTGTTGATGGTATTTAGGCATTTCTTATGTTTCATCATATCTCCTAGCCACAACTTATATGGGATTTACCTAAGGTGTCGAAAGAAAAACAACACCAACTCCAACTGCAGATTTTTTTTTACTTTTGAAATTGCAAATATATTAAGTTAAGGGAAAAACAAATGAATATTTCATAAGTCTTCTTTTATACTAACAAATTAGAACCAAACAATTACCCACAGAGATTCTCTTAGTTAGCATCATGTGGTATTAAGAAAATCTTATAAAAAACCAATCAGCAGCATCTACTAGCCTTTCCTTGCTT
The DNA here is from genome assembly GCA_030844895.1 of Ambrosia x helenae. Classification (NCBI taxonomy): domain Eukaryota; kingdom Viridiplantae; phylum Streptophyta; class Magnoliopsida; order Asterales; family Asteraceae; genus Ambrosia; species Ambrosia x helenae. The sequence goes on along the minus strand of JAUTDX010004292.1, from coordinate 923 downwards.
CTCTTCACAAGCCTGACTCAAAACAACTTCATCAACCAAATCTAACAATATTAACCTTCCACCTCTATCGCGATCACCGAACAATCGTCATAAAAAACCTGTCCAGTTTCCAGACCTTTTCAACACATCCACCCCCAAAATGCTATTCACATCATCACCAGCACCAACACCATCATCCTCATTCTCGAGTCCACACGTGGCTCGTTTCATGTGCACTTGAAGCTGTTCTATCTCCAAACACAGCTCCCTCAAAAGCTTTCTAGGATTCTGCATGATCATCCCAGAAACTGAACTTAACTTCTCCACAAGATTTTCATTCACTGCATCAAAGATTAGCTTCCTGTGAAACTTTCGTGTTGTAGATTACTATATTTGGTATGTTCCAAAACTAAAAACAACTCGGGGTTGATTGGGTGACCAGAGGGTGCGGTTTAAAACATTCTAGGTCTCTAAGGAGGAGCCCTGAAGCTAGAAAGATTTCTGAGATGTATCTATCATTCGGTGTGTGTTTTCACAGAGAGATGCGATGTAATCTGTGTGAGGTTCATTGTGGCCGGAGTTAAGATTCTTAAGTTTTTGAACCAAATCCTCAACTTTCTTCAGTTTTTCGTGGCTAGTCTGGAATTTGGCCGTTGAGATCGTCGCGTTTGATTGGACTTCTTTTGTTGCTCCATATCGATCTTTAACAATTTTCTCAGTAGCATTATCTGTTGATCAAAACACCACTGTTAGTTTAGTCAAATCACAGTACACACACAAGAGTACAAGACTATGATTAGCATCATGGTGTAATGATTGCAGTCCTTAAACTCTCATAAAGCAAGAACCTAGGTGGACTTTGTACGCCTTTTTAGTAGAGGTGGCGAAATAAACGGGCTGGGTGGGTTGGGTAAGTGTCTTAATGGGTATTTTTTTAAGATCCA